>PVKA01020850.1:0-11892 GCA_004027165.1 Ctenomys sociabilis | reverse complement strand
CCAGGGCTGGCAGGAACCCAGCAGCACCCGATCCTCCCCACGTGTGCCAGCTCTTGTAGTGCTGGGTCACCCCTGCCCCTGGGTGGAGATAGCTCGCAAAGTCCCTCCTCCTCTCCACCCTGTCAATCTCAGCAGGTGGAGCAGAAAATCCTGTCATCCCCAAAATGACCTTTGATTGTTGTTGTCCCTCACTCTTCTGCCCCACCCCCAGGGGATTCCTGGGGCAGCAAGGGTTGGCAACAAGCACAGATTAGAGCTGGCTCAGGGGCACGAATTTTCCTTCTAAGATACTGGCTGATAGATTGGATTGAGATTGAAACTCTGAGTGGAGGGATGCGGTGGTACACACCTGTAATCTCAGAGGCTGAGACTGGAGGATCATTGTGAGTACAGCTGGTCTCAGAAACGACCCTGTGTCAGGAATCCAAGAACAGAGCCAGGTGTGGCAGTGCACACCTGTAATCCCAGCACTTGGGAGGCTGAGACAGGAGGACTGCAGCAGTTCAAGGCCAGCCTGGATTATGGCAAGATCCTGTCTCAAAAAACTAAAATAAATTGTATTTTTATTTATTTTTTGGAAGTTTTTTTTTTTTTTTTTTTTTTTTTTGCGGAACCAGGGATTGAACTCAGGCTCTTGCGCTTGCCAGGGAAGCGCTTATTCCACTGAGTCATCTCCCCAGCCCTAAAATAAATTTTAGAAAAAAACTGAAAATCCTAGCACGTAAGCTGGGTTTCTGCAGATCACTCCTGAGGCCACAGAGCCCTGGGCATGGGGTCAGGTCACACCCCCAGAGGTGGTCAGGGTGGGACACAAGTTAGGGACCACTCCTATTCTAGGGCTGTGGGCTTCTCTGCAAGCTGAAATCTGAGAACCCAGAGAGGTACTTGGTGACTGGTTAGTGAGGAATTAGGGGCATAGTGAGTCTGACCCATGGTCTGGTTTGCATGTTTTCTTTCATTAATAATAATAAAAGGGCTGGCAAGATAGCTCAAGTGCAGGGACTGGGCTGCGAGCCCCAGAACAGAATGCTGCACCCGCCCTATCCCTGATCCCTGGGTGCGCTGAGCTGGCCATGGAGTCTGGGTGTGGTTACACACACCTATAATCCCAGCTGGGGAGGCTGAAAACAGGAGGATCACTGCGAGTTGGAACTGGGAGACCCTGTACCAAATATATAACAACAACAGAGTAAGAATATACATTATTTATTAATTCCCTATAAAGTACATCACATCTTTATCGCATTGAAGCCAGAGGCTTCAATCCCTTTTAAACTTCATAATTTGAGACAGGGTCTTGTTAAATTGCACAGGCTAGGGGCTGGGGAGATGGCTCAGTGGAATAAACGCTTCCCTGGCAAGAGCAAGGGCCTGAGTTCAATCCCCAGTTCCACCAAAAATAAAATAAATAAATAAATAAATTGCGCAGGCTGGCTCCAATCTGTGATCCTCTTGCCTCTGCCTCACAGACTGCTGGGATTACAGGCGTACAACACCACATTCAGCTACCAGATAGTTCTTTTTATTTTGAGACAGGATCTTGCTATGTAGTTCAGATGGCCATGAACACACTACGTAGCCCAGGCTGGCCTGGAACTCATGGTGATCCTCCCGCTTCAGCTTCCTGAGTGCTCGGGTTACAGGCATGCGCCACCATGCCCAGCTTTTGTCTTTTGTTTGTCTTTGCTTATTTTCTAAGGTGGCTAATAGTATTAACTTCAGACTTTGCTACTTGAAATGAGAATGTCCAAGTGGTTATGAGTAGACAATATGTGGCCCCAAAGTAAGTGGGAAGGTGCAGAAAGACAAATCCAGCAATTCAAAAGGAAGTCACAAATGTGGAAGAAAAGAACAGTGACGGGCTGGGGAAATGGCTCAGCGGAGTAAGTGCTTCCCTGGCAAGCACAAGGGCCTGAGTTCAACCCCCAGTTCGGCAAAAAAATAAAAAATTTGAAGAAAAAAAAAAAAAAAACAGTGACAATGGAAAAGGAGGGGCTCTGCTGCTGGTAATGACAGATCCACCCCTCTTGGATCGACACTCAGACAGGAGGTGATGCCAAACTGTGGAGAAAATGAGAACCCCCACTGCCAGCTCTAGACACCAAGGGCCTGAGGGGATGTGAGGGGCGCCTGGAGGACATGTGGGAGCACGTACTCCAGGGGCAGGACTTTGTTTTTTATTCATTAATTTTTTTTTAGTTTTTTTTTGGATTAAAGCTTTGTACCATCACACCCAACAAGGTGCAACTTTGTCAAATCTCACAAACCAGTGTTGAATCAAAGAAAGGGAAGTATATGTGTGCACGCCTATAATTCTAGTACCTTGGGGAGCTGAGGCAGGAAGATTACTAGGAGTTCCAATTCAGCCTGGGCTGCTTCGTGAATTTAGGGCCAGACCAGACCAAATATGTACTGTGTAATTTCATTTATTCACAGTACAGAAACAGGCACGTGTAAACTAGAGGTGGTGACTCTTGCGTGGAAAGCCAGCACTTGGGAGATTGAGGTTGAGGCCAGCCTTGGCTATGCAAAGTTCAAGGCTAGCCTGAACTATATAGTGAGAACTTGACTCAAAAAAAGAAAGGAAACTACAAGCCACGGAGATAGCTCAGTGGTCTAGACACCTGCCCAGGCAAGCGCAGGAGTGTGGTTCAGTCCCTAGTAGAGAATGTGGTGCAGGCCCTGCCCCAAGCCTGCAGAGCCAGCCTCCAAGACCAGGTGTGGTGGCACACACACCTGTAACCCCAGGGCTGGAGAGGCTGAAACAGGAGGGTCACTACAAGTTGAGCTGCGTAGTGAGACCCTGTACTGAATACATTAAATAAATAAATAAATGAGTGATAAATATGGTGTAAACTATGGTGTTAGAAGTGGGGGGGTGGTGCTTGCCCTCAGTGGGGGATAGTGATTGAAGGGGGGAAGGAAAGGGCAAGATCTGGGGCCAGGGAGATGGCTCAGTGGAATAAGTGCTTCCCTGGCAAGCTCAATGAGCTTCCCTGAGTTCAATTCCCAGTTCCGCGCAAAAAAAAAAAAAAAAAAAAAAAAGGCAAGAGCACCTGGGCTCTGGGGTGCTCCATTTCTAGAGTGGGACATGTGGGCTTCTGGGTGAGACGAGGAAAGTGCAGAGTGCAGGCGGGACCTCAGTGCTACCCAGGCCCTGGGCCAGGGCCTGCAGTTGCAGCTGGTAGTGAAGACCTGGGGTGAATGGCCGGTGGTCAGGCGGCGGAAGGAGAGGCTTGTGGGTGCTGGTGTGCTGTGCAGAAGAGTGGCAGAGAATGGGCAAAGCTGGGATGGAAGGGTGTGCTGGAGGGGCGGGATGGGGCTGAGGGGACCTTGGGAGGTCCTGGGTCAGAACCTGGAGCGGCCAGGAGGGTCCTTGGGACAGCGAGTGCTGGGTGGCTAGGGATGAAATGGATTTGAGGCGAGAACACTTGTAAGACCGAGAGGACGTGTCCAAGAGCATGGGAGTGGGGCCAGGTTGGCCCAGATGCACACCTGGGGGTGGGTCCAAGGGCTGCACTGTCCATGCTCCTTTGAGGTCCCACTTCAGCAAGGACAGACCTTAAGGGCACGGGGTGGTGCTTCTGGGTCTAATTCTGGGCAGTGTCATCTCAAAGAACACCCTAAGCTATGCTGATTTGACTTGGATGGAAATCCACATGGTGCACAGGACAGGACTGCGCTTGTTCTTTTTAAATTGTATTTATTTATCTGGTTTTTTTTGAGACAGGGTCTCCCTATGTAGCCCAGGCTGGCCTTGAACTCACTGCGATCTTCCTGCCTCAGCCTCCTGAGGGCTGGAATCACAGTCCTGCACCACCTCAGCTGGCTCCCTCTCTCATTATGTAAGTACTTTATCCTGTTACTGTCATCTCAGTTATCTTAGTTATTGGTCATTCTTAGAGAGATGTCCTTTAGACAGATAGCTGGGTCCTCAGGTCTACGGGGCCTCGTTTCCTTGTCCTAAGCTCTCTGTGCCCTGGCACTGCCTTCCTCCTGCCGCACCCTCATGGTTATCTGTACCCAGCTGAGGACATGGGTGGGGTAGGAAAAAGATCAAGGCCAGACAGGTGTCCTAGCGTGTGACCCTGGGCCAGGGTTTCCTTTTTATGGGTCTCAGTCTCCTCATCCCGGACAGCCTTGTTCAAAAGCCCGCCTCACAAGATCACCAGGCATGGCCAGCAGCTCTGCTGGACATCCTAAGTGCCCGCAGCAACTCAGGCCTTCAGGTCAGTGAGGTTCCTTCCAGGCAGGCTGGGAGACAGGGTGGACACAGATCTTTGTAAAATGTAAGTTTCTGTGTGTCGTACTGAGAATTGAGCCCAGGGTGTTTTTATTGAGCTATAGCCCCAGCAGTTTTTATTTTGATGGGGATGGAGAGATGGCTCAGTGGAATAAGCACTTCCCTGGCAAAGTACGAGGGCCTGAGAGTTCAATCCCCGGTTCTGCCAAAAAAAAAAAAAAAAAATTTTTTTTTGTTTTTTTATTTTAAGACAAGGTCTAAATAAGTTGTCTAAGCCCAGCATGGTGGTGCACACCTGTAATTCCAGTGCTTGGGAGGCTGAGGCAGGAGAATTGTGAGTTCAAGACTAACCTGGGCTACAAAAGTGAGCTCAAGTCCAGCCTGAACTGCATAGTGAGACAGTCTCAAAAAGACAAAAAAAAAAAAGGAGAGAGAGAGAGAGAGAAATATGTAAGTTGTCTAAGATCCTCTACCTCAGACCCTGACAGTGCTGGGACGGACAGGAGCAGGGACCTCATTGGCTGGGAGACTTCCAGATGCCAGTGACCTCACAAAGAACATAACACCAGCCTGGGCTTCAGGGAGCCGAGGTAAGCTGAGGGGCCGCTGTGGGCAACTTCCAGGGGTGGGGTCAGCCTCCGCCAGGCAGTTACCACCTTGACCCCACCCCCAGGGAAAGTCTCCCCTTCCGTCTGTAATTCCAGTTAGAACGTCACATCTGACTTAAAGCTGATTTTTCGGTTTCGCTATGGACGCCCCAGGGGAAGGTAACACACTGAGCTTCACATCAGCAATTCAAGGTTCAGAGAGAGAGAGACGCTGAGTCAGAGACTGCGGTGGGTGAGAGTAGGGGAGGTGAGAGGGAAGCGAGTGGCCAGGCAGCCTGCCTAGGCCCCTGGGCTGGTGGGGCAGAGCCGGCATCCAGCTCAGGTGTGTTGGATTCCAGAGTCCTGCCTTTGTGTTTGGAGAGAGCAATCAGGCCTATGTCCCGGATTTCATGGCACTTTTCCTTAGGTGGGGACCCGGGAGTGGAAGAGGGAGCAGGGAGTGAGAAACTGTAAGGAAGACGTGGTTTCACTGTGCAGCTCGTGACTTGGGAATCTGTTGTGTTTCGGGGGAAACGGCTGAGAGGACTGGGTTTGAGTTCCACCTATGCCACTTGTGGAGACAGAAAGAAACAGAAAGGGAGAGCAGCTAGGCTTCGCATCTTTCGAGCCCTGCTCAATCAGGAGGACTCTGCCGGGCTTCCCATGGCTTCCGTTCGCTCAGCCCTTCCTCGCTAGGGCTGGTTTGCAGAGGCTGTGCAGACTCCCTGCCCCACCAGCCGCTGGGCAGCTTCTGGCTTCCACCCCCTCCTCGGCAGCACTCGTTATATTTCCATTTAAAAAGTGCAAGCCACACTAGTAGGGGCAAAATAACATTCCTTGTGGTTTTGATTTACATTTCCCTAATGATTAATGATCTTGAGCACATTGTCATGGGCTTACTGGTCACTTATGTTATCTTTGCAGAAATGCTTGTCCAAGTTGCTCGCCTGACTTCTTCAGGGCTGTGGATCAGGTGTTAGGTGTACACTGGAGCTCATCCCAGGCCTATTTGCCTAATATTTTTGCTTGTTTGTTTGAGACAGGTCTCACAAAATACCTCAGGCTGGTCTTGAACTTGCAGCAATCTTCCTGCCTCAGCCTCCCAAATGCTGGGATTATGGGCGTGCTCCAGCACACCTGGCCTCCTCTTCTTCTTTTTTTCCCCCTCCTTCTAACTGGAGCTGTGCTAAATGACTCAGGCTGGCCTTGAATTTGTGATCATTCTGCCTCAGCCTCCCATGTAGTTGAGATTATAGGTGTAAGGTGCCTCACCTGGCTCTTTAATCTATTTTTGTAGCAGTGGGAAATGAACCCAAGGACACTCTGCTACTGAGCTACCTCTCCAGCCCATTTTTATTCTTTGAGAGACGGCTGGTCAAATTATTAAGGTGCCTGTGACACACTTTAATTTATGATCCTCCTGCCTCAGTCTCTTAGAGTGCTGGGATGACAATGTGGGCCACTTGACCTGGCCTTGTGGGCTTTTAAAGGAAAGTCTTAGAGGGTCCTTTGGAGATGGATTGTTGGGAGCTGGCCTAGATTCAGAAGCCGCTGCTGCTGAGATGATTCCGAGATCAGCCTGAAGGTACCAGGAGCTGGACTTGGGCTGCAGTGTGGCGGGAGAGACGGGAGCCCCAGGGACCCTCAGGGAGCCCCGGGAGCAGCCTGCAGCCAGAGTTGGTGCAGCTTGGCTGAATCTGGTGTGGCGAGGAGAGTCGCAGGTGGCGCTCTGCCTGGTGTAGGTGGTGTTTTGGGATTGTACCGCAACCTAGCGAGGTCTCGTGGTTCTCTAGGTCCCGGGTGCTAGGCGTGAGACTTCCTGTGCGTGTGCGTGTGTGTGTGTAGCTCAGCAGCAAGTGTGAGCAGGTGTGCCCCGCGTGTTGGAGCCCTACACTGAGGAACTGGAATTAACTGCTGGCTTCCTCCTCTGGGGCTCTAACAGCTCTGGTCCATGGCCTGGACCAGAGCGCTGAGTTTCAGGGGAAAGGATGAGCCTTACATGGAAGGACCTGCTAGAGGACCAGGCTCTGCCCTGCCTACTGGGGCACATGAAATAGGGACAAAGCATTATGGGCATGCAGTTTGAGGCTGTCAGGAGGGAGTCCCTTACCACCTTAGGTCCCACCTAGCACCCACAGCTCCTGCTGCTCTCCATGGGTGTCTGTCGGAGGGGAAGACTTAGTGACCGTCACTGTCGCAAAGCTCTGAAGATGGAGGTGCCTGACTGCGGGGCTTCCGGAAGCTGTGTGTGGTGTGTATACGTGTGTGTCTGCGTGTGCTTGTGCACAGGGAGGAGGGGGAGATGGAAGGAAAATCTAGGCTCCTCTTCAGGTAGAAGGAAAAAAAGAGTTACATACATGAAATTAAGTCCAAGGCTTTGCAAGGGTCTGTGAAATCGAGGAGCCCTAACTTCCTTCCTTCCTTCCTTTTCTTATTTTTGCCCTGACATTTGCGATGCATACGCTTCAGGGTAAACTCCTGGGCACTGACAGCAGTGCGTTCTTCCTGCTCCCAAGGCCAGGGGAAGCGGTGCTGCAGCCACAGGCTGGGGGTGAAGACTGCTCCCACGGGGCGCCCAGCCTGACTCTGCCCTCAAGGGGACGGGATGAGCAGCTCTCACTTAGGTGAGGGGTGACAGCCAGGCACTCCGGGCAGGCCAGGCGGGGCTGTAACTACAGCCTCCCTGTGACACAGAGATTTACACCCTGGAGGCCGACAAGGGCAGAGCAGAAAGTTTCTTTCCCAGGTTCACTCTGACCAGTAAGAAGATGGGCTGAGGTTTGAGATCGGGACGCTGGATTGTGTCCTGACTCACCTTGGTGATTCAGAGCCAGCCTAGTGTAGAAGGATGCAGGGTGAGTGAACGACTGATGGAGTCAGCGCTTAAGGGAATGTAAAGGAGCCTGCGAGGCCGCGAGCCAGGCCACGAGCCTGCGGGAGAATGGTGCGAATGAAGGACACAGGAGCTGACACAGTGAGCCAAGCATTTACTGCGGCCTACTGCAAGCCGAGTGCTCCACTCGCTAGACCTGGCAGAGGACACGGCCGGTGTGTCCCTGCCCTGTGGAGCCAGGTGTCCTCGGAAAGCTAGATGCGTGTGTAGGGAAGGGGACGATGACAAGGAGCCCTGAGGAGGCGCAGTTGGCTCTCTCCCAGCCCGGGCTGCTGAGCTCCAGAGAGGGTGACCCTGCGGGCATCAGCTGGTGAAAGGGAGGCCAGGAGGTGCCAGCTGAGGAGGCCCAGGCCTCGTCAGTGCAGAGGGAGAGTGGCCCTGGAGAGGGACAGGAAGAGCCAGGCGCAGAGCACCCGGATACTGGATCTGTATCTTAAAGACCCAGGAAGCTGTGAGGGGCTGGGCAGAGGGTGTGACGGGGTGGTCCTGGCTGCTTTGTGAGCAGTGGAGAGCACGATCCTCTTTCTGACCTTTGCCTCTGTGTACCAAGGGGGCAATGATGCTTGACTCCAGGAGTCAGCACGTCTGTGGTCATGGGTGTGTGCGTGCATACCTGCGTACAGGACACAAAGCTGCTGCATGCCTGTGCACACCTGGCCTGCAGGCTGCTCAGGAAGAGCTAAAAGGGCCGTTCTTCCCTGACTTGGCTTCCTTCTGCTCCCCTGCAGGGGCCCACTCCTGCCTGAGAACACCATGCTTGCAGGTGAGCTGCCCCAAGTCCATCAGGGAAGGTGGCCTGCGGAGGGTAGGGCTGGGGTGACCCAGCAGCTCTCCTGGCAGTCAGATACCTGGGTCAAGCAGGTGCTACTTTTTTTTTTTTTGTGGCAGAACCGGGGATTGAACTCAGGCCCTCATGCTTGCCAGGGAAGCATTGATTCCACTGAGGCATCTCCCTGGCCCTAGGGGCCACTTTTTCCATTGGCACCATGCACTCTTCCCCATCCCCTGCCTTACCCAGAAGAGGCTAGATGCTGAGGGCTAGAGGCAGCTCTGTGAGGTAGCTTCGAAGGTGGAGCCCTGCGGCCACTTGCAGGTTAGTTCTAGAAGCTTTGGAGTTTGTGTCTGGAGCAGCCTAAGCTCCCAAGGCTCACTGATCCTCACTGCTGACCGTAGGTCATCAAGTCACGTGGTCAGCTGGAGTAGGTGACCCGTAAAGAGGCTCCTCCTTCTCCTTTCCTGCCTTTAAGCAGCAGAGAAGAGATTCCTTGTTTTCCTGTGTGAAGACCCCCTTAGAGTCTGGCCCTGTGCCGGGCAGGACCTGGACTGCTTAAGGTCCGTGAGGCACAGCATTCAAGGGGGCAGGCCACTCAAGAGTCAGGAAGGGAGGGGGACAAAGACCTTTTCAGGACTGGCAGGAGGTGAAGGAGGAGGCTAGAACCCCAGGAGGCTGCCTCTGTTCAGGCCCCGAGCTGAGGGCCAGGTGTGCTCAGAGAAGGGGACACTCACAGGAGAGGGGAGGCCCTGGGAAATAAGGACGGCCTGGCACGGGTGACAGGAGGAAGGGAAGGCCGCACCAGCGTGTCTGGGCACATCCACCTTCTCTCTCTCAGGAGCACTGCACTGAGCCAGCCCGCCACTGGACACCGAGGAGCCTCACCACAGAGACAGCACTGAGTCCAGGGGCGAAGCTCACCCCCTGTGAAGACCCACACATGACACCAGTTCTGCAGTCCCACGGGGCCCCAGGCCTGGGCTCTGGCAGCATCCTTGGGCCTGACCCAGAAGCAGCCCTCATTCCTAACTCAAATCCACCCTCGAGTCCTGCCTGGGCCCTTGCTCCAGACCTGAATCCATCTCTGAGTCCTGACCCAGGGGAGGTCCCCGGCCGAGTAACTGATGACACCCCCAGACCTTCTGACAGCAGGGCCACAACTGCACCCTCCCTCCAGACCACCACTTCCGGTTGTGTGTCAACCCTGCACTTGAATGTGAGTCACACCTCTAGGCTGGACCCCCAGGGGCCCCCGTCTCCAGCCTTAAGCCCCCCTCCCAGCCCTGGCTGTCCTGAGCCCACTGATCCAGGCTCCAGGAACCCTTCTAGGCAGAGTTCTGAGGAGGCCTTACCGTGCCTCTCTGGCAGGAAGTCTTTTGATTTGGGTCAGAGTAACTCCAACCCTTCCAGGGCTGAGTCAAACCCATTTATAAGGCTCCATTCAAGAGAAAGCCTGGCTCTAGACCACCACCTATCCAGGCTGGGCTCACAAGCGCTGCTCCTGCCAGCCTCTGACACCTCTCTGGCTTCCGACTCCAGCCAGCCCTTTGGCCTGGGCAGTCAAAACATCTCCAAGCAGAGCCTGAACATCGCTACGCGTTCTTGGGGGGCTCTAATCCCAGACACAAATGAGCCTGCTGCTTTGGTGTCCCACAACCTCTCTGATTGTGTTCTGGAAAGAGCCTTTGGAGGAGCCTGGAGCACAGCTGCTCAGGAGATGATCGACATGACTGTGAATGGCCAGCCCACGCCTGCTCTGCGCATGACTGTGATCCAGGCCTCGAGCCTGACACTGATCCCCTCCTCCAGCGACCATACCAGCCTGCACTGCAGTGCCCATGGTCCCAACTTGGCCCACTCTCCACCCTCATGCTTGACCCTCCTCAAGGAGACCCCAAGTGTGGGCTCCAGCCTCTTGATCAGTGACACCTCCACCCTGACACTGAGAAGCCAGCCTGAAGGTTCCCAGGACAGCGGTGTCCTAACCACACCCCTGGAGAACCTAGAGCGCCAGAGCGAGGGGGCCAGTGTGGACAAGGGCCAGGTGCCACCGCCACAGCCAGCTACTTCCAACACCAGGGACCAGATTGCTGCGCCTTTCTGCTGCCTCCCTGTGGGTGAGTGAGGCCACTGCCTGCCGAGGAGACCCCTGTATCCAGGCCCACAGGGCAGGTTGGGAAGGGGAGGTGTGCGGTAAGTGACTCTGTGGTGGTACCCAGAGGCCTGCACTGGGTTTCTGCAACCTGAGGGACGGGGGTGAGCCCCTGACCTCTAATCGTGACATCCCGTCAGACATCTGCCCGTGAGCCAAGTCTGTTGCCCCTGTCTTCCATGCCTCTCTTGCTCTCAGAGGGAGGTTCAGGCCTGGCTCCCCAGGAGAGGCAGTGGAGCACACAGGCTCTGAGCCCACTCAACTCGCTCCCTGCTTGAGCGAGACCCCCAGTGTAGGGCCTGTGCCTCCCCCTGAAAAGCAAGGGTTCTGGAAATCAACACTGTCGGCTTCTGGTGCTGTAAATATCTTCTCCCCATCAGTCTGTGGTGTTTACGTACAAGTCCCATGTTGTGGTTTTGAAAAATTACCTTGGTTTTGTAAATAGGTACAGTATATCTGGGAGGGATAGGATTCCTCTTTAAAATGTTTCTCTGATCTACCTAGCTATTAGTGGACCTTCATTCTTTTCATTTCATACATTTCTGAATACATTTGTTGAGAGCCTCAAGAAAACCCACCAAAAATCCCTTACTGATGTTTATTAGAATGCTTGCAGTTTAGCCGCCTCTTCAGCTTTTTGTTTCTGTAGGGCACATACTTTACTAGAATTTTAAAATTCTCCATAGAGGACTAGAGCTTCCCTTGGCGAGTCAACCCTAGTGGCTTAGTTCTTATTGCTATCATGAATGCTCAAGACATGCACGAACTGTAGTTAAAGTCAAGAGGAGGGCCAGGGCAGTGCATGTGGTACGAGCTCCTGGTTTGGTTTTCCATGCGGGTTTGGACCCCCTGAGTCTGTAAAATGAAGACAGAGGAAGTGAAGAGCACCATGAAGACACAACGGATGGCCTCCCACAGCCGCGTGAAGGGGCCAAGGCTGGACGAAAGCGGCCGGCCTGGCCAAGCAGGTGGCCTCAGGGCTCGCAGGCCAGGAGAACGCGAGAGAAGCATGTGGAGTCATAGTAGAATTAATGAGAAGCAAGAAAATGGCTGGAGGAGCCGTCTTGTTGGCAGGACCTCCCGGAACTGGCAAGACCGCTCTACCTCTGGCCACTGCTCAGGAGCTGGTCTCTTTCTGCCTAAGAGTGGGCAGTGAGGTTTACTCAACAGAGATCAAGAAGACCGAGGTGGGGCCGGGGAGATGGCTCAGTGGAATAATAAGCGCTTCCCTGGCAAGTGCAAGGA
>PVKA01020849.1:0-39668 GCA_004027165.1 Ctenomys sociabilis | reverse complement strand
CTCAGATGACTGTCTTTTACTTTCAGCACCTTGCACCTATTATCCTACTGCCTGTTTGTTGGCCTCTATATTTCTGTTCTACAGTCAGCTTTAATTTTATCGGGTATTCTTTACACAGGATGGATCATTTTCATCTTGCTGATTTCAAAGTCCTCTTTCTGTCTTTGATTTTTGAAAGTCTGACTATGGTAGTTGTTATGGTTTGTGTCTAGGTGTCCTCCCAATGTCTCATGCAGTCATGGAGTGGCTTTTGGAGTTTGGGATTAATTCATGATCCAATTGTGGGATTATGGGTGTGAGTGCTAATCCTGCCTTGGGATGGGTAGTCTGCATTATAATGTAAGGAGGGGACCGAAGCTTGCTAGAAGCTGCGGCTGAAGCCCCTCCCTTTGCTCTTTGCTGTTTTCCACCACCATGAGTGGCTTCCCTCTGCCATGTGCCACTTTGCCTTGGAGCCAGCTGAGTATGGATTGAAACCTCCACTAACTGTGGGCTAAATAAGCCTTTCATCTGGAGTGTCAGGTATTTTGTTCCAGTGATGAAGAAAAAGTAACCAAGATAGTACTTACAAGTGTGACTCTCTGAGTTCATCTTTGAGTTTGCTGATTTTCTTGGACATATGGAATAATAAACTTGAATCAAATTCTAGCAGTTTTTAACCATCATTCTTTTAGTAATCTTTCTACTTTCTTCTCTGCTCTGGGTTTCCCATTATGTGTATATTACCATGCTGACGTGTTCCACCTGTCTTTGAAGTGCTCTCTGTTGTTCTTATTACTTTCTCTTCCTTACTGGATAATCTCAATTATCCTTTATTAAAGTACAGCACTTCTTTCTTCCATCAACTACAGTTGGCTGTTATGCCCTTCCTGTGAATTTTTTAATCTAGTTATTTTACTTTTCAACACAACTTCTATTATTTATAATTTTCATTTTTTATAGATTTTATTTGGATAGCTATTACTGTCATGTTTTCCTTAATTTCTTTTAACATACTTTTGTTCAGTTCTCTGAATATTTTCAAAACACCTGACTTAAAGTCTTTGTCTAATAAGTCCAAGATCTGAGTAACTTCACAGACAGTTCCTATTAGCTGCTTTATCCTTTATATAAGTGTTTGTTTCTTTTTGTGTTTCATGTTTTTTGTTTCTGAAAATTAGATATTTCAAATGACATAAGCTGGCAGCCTGGGAAATCAGACCACCTCTCTCAATCCATTGTTTGTTTGTTTGTTTTGTTTAGTTGGTACTGGAGATCAAACTCAGGACCTTGTGCTTGCCAGACAGGCACTAATACCACCGAACTATCTCCCCAGCCCTGTGTTTTGTTATTGCTATCAGTTTTTCCTTTCAACTGTTAGTAACTTCCCTGGACTAATTCTGTAGCATATTCTCTGTAGTATTTAACCACAGAAACCCCTGTTCATTAACTTTATTAGTTAGCTAACGATTGGTCAGAGATTTTTCTCAACACTTTGAAAACCTAATCTTCCAACCTTTGCTGTCAGGTTCAGTGTACATTTTGGGGCATACTTTCAACATTAAGGTACAACTCTGCCTTGAAGGTTTTCATTTCTTGTTTATACAGTGTTGCAAAGTCAGCCAGAGGTTCTGTTCAAAAATAGTCCCTTTCTGTCTTTTTTTTTGACGATATATACAGACTTGTACATGAACACAGCTTTCTAGAACCCCAGGAATATATTAGAGCTTTTCAAACTCCACAATGGATGTCTCACTTCCTTTATTATCCTTTTAAGTTTCTCCTCATGGCTCTCATTTGGTGTAACACTGAGCAGCTACTTCTCATATTATCACACATGCCTTTGGGAAAGCCTTTTCCTCCAGAAGGTGCTCTGACTCACATCAGAGCAGCGCTCACTGAATGGGCTGCTTCCGAGGCGGTGAGAGTGCTCTGCAGATGGAACTCTTTGGAACTCCAAACCCCATCTGCCTTTCTGGTTGTTCTCAGTCTGCTATTTTTCCAAGCCATTGTGCTTTCTTTAACGCTAATGCAGAGCTGGGACAAAAGTGCTAACCATAGATCAAGTTAAAAATGTCACAAATGCTGCAGTTGTTCACTAAGCTCAGCAATTTTTTTTTCTGAAAACACTTTTCAGACTGTAATGAGACTCGGGCTAATTTCTAGAGTTTTAAAAAGTTGATTTTGATGAGTTTGCCCACATTTTCATTGCTTTCCTGGTAGAACAAATTCACAGAGGCCCGCATTTCCCTACTATTATTATCTTTGAAGTGAAAGTTGAGATAAAATGAAAGCTTTTCATACATTATAAATGATTCTTCACCTTTCTTTTCATTTATTTTACTCAGGTAAAATTCCACACTATACCTCAGATGTCCTGAATAAATGACATCAGACAGAAGTCTAAATTTTCATCATTTCTCTCATCATCTTATCACAGAGTTTTGAATATTATATAAAGGGGCTCAGTCTCATAAGTGGCTTTCCTTGAAGCCATCATTTGGTTTCTTTGGTGATCAGACCATTGCCGAGCATGGCGAGGCAGGGGAGAGGTGAGAGGCGCCTCTGCCTTGCTGTGGGCCTGATGCTTACCCCGCTGTTACTCAGCACACACATCTGCCTGAGCATGTGACTGACAGGGCTCTCAGAAGCTGCAGGAGGACCCTGGATAAGGAAAATTCTAAAACAGTGCCGAACGAGTTAGTTTTTCCCTATTGTAGGAGGCTCCCCAGCCCCTGGGCCAGGGACTGGTATTGGTTTGTGGCCTGTAAAGAACTGTCCTGCACAGGAGGAGGTGGACAGTGGCAGGTGGTAGAATCTTCATCTGCACTTACACCTGCTCTATATCAGTTGAATTAGGTTTGAGGTCTTCCTCCTGTTGGGTCAGGACCAGAATTAGATTCTCACAGGAGCCTGAACCCCACTGAGCTATGGCTATGAGGCATCTAGGTTATGGCTCTTTTAAATCATCCTGAAATCATTATCCTTGCCATTTGTGGAATGACTGTCACCACCAGAAGGGGCTCCTGGTGCTAAAAATATTGGGAGCTATTGCTCTATTGGATCCCAGGTGCTTGTGTATAGAGCCATTGGAAAACAGGTAGAAGGTCGTTCTCCTGAAACACATCTTTCCAACTATTTGCCTTGATGTCTGCAAGCACCATTTGAAACATTGAAAAGAAAAATCAATCCATGCATCACCTTCCAGGATTTCATTTAAAATACCAAACACACAAAATTTTACTTGGTGTTTATTTTATATTGTTTAAAAATATTTACAAGGTTTTTTTTTTAAATACTAGATTAACCAATTCATTGTAAATTACATGTTTTACAGTACCTTTCTATATTTGGTCTTTCAAAATGAGCTCTCTCTTTCTAATTGCTCTCTCTCTCTCTCTCTCTCTGTCTATCTGTCTGTCTGTCTCAATATCAAAGACAAAAACAGGGTAAGCAAATGTATTTGGTCATTATAGGCTTCTACTATTTTACTTAAAATGTCACCATAATGAAGAAAAGCATTAATTTAATTAAATATATTCTCACTCAGTTTTCCTGTATATAAATGGTATACAGTATGCATGTTTTTAAAATAAACATAGGGTCATATTTGGCATGTGCATGCTAATTTGTAGTTTTACAATTCACTCACAATGATTCTCCCAATACAATTTAGCTGCCTTACTAGTCTTTGGAAATTCATACCCCTGCTTAATAGAATACCTCAAGGTTTATTCTTTCAAGTAAGTCCAAAGGTTCTATGTTTGAGCTTGAAAGGTGCAAAATAATCGAAGTACATTTCAGAGCTAAAGACAAGCTGGGAGGTTCAATGAATAATTGTATCAGCCTCCTGCTTTATAAAGTTCTAAGCTACAACTAAATATTTATTTTTTATTTTTTAAAAAGGGCAAAAACTTCCTTTGATAGTGCTCATGAGAGTAACAACAAAAGAAGAAACAAAATGAGACTGAAGTTACCATCAGTCTGGCTCCACCTCTGCAAGCATCTATGTGCTGAGTCATTCTGGCTGCCTATCGCCATGACGCTGCACTTTCGTATTTCTGGTAGTAAGCTCAGGCGCAAAGCACATGGGAAAAGATGGTTGGATGCACATATTTAGACTTCCAAATACTCTAATCCCCCAGATCACTCTGATTTAGTTTCTTCTCCAGATACGTTGGAACAATTCCCTGGACTCTTGAAGTAACAGACTGCATAGTTTTATTGCTGAATTGGAGAAGGAAAAGAAAAAGGTAAGTGCCATATGGAATTCTCTTCAATTCACTCATTTTGACTGTGTCGTAAGAACTTCATTCCACAGTGAAATAACTTCAAGAACTTCAAGTACTCAAAACTATAGATGGCTCGTCCTATTCATTTCAACCATTCCTCCTGCTGAAACATGTTATTTCCCATTCTACTTAAGATAATATTGTTGCGCTTTCCTCCAATATCTACTATTAGATATTATTTTGGATTTCTACTAAAATATGAATACTAGGACTTTGGCATTAATGCATGGATTTTGTCCACATTGTACAAAGTAGTCTTGTAATGATTAAAACACTTCTTAAAGTGCATTTAGTACAAGGCCTACAGGGTCTACTATGTAGATCAGCTGTGTAGTGATCCTCCTGTTTTCAGCCTCCCAAGTGCTAAGGGAATCAAACCTTAGTCACTGCATCTGCCTAAGCAAGCGCTTTAATCTGCTGAGCTATCTGGCCAGGCCTTGAGCTATCTGAAAGACCCTTCAAACACTTAAGAAGGCCCAAAGCAGTATTCATTAGTTTCTTAATTTTATATGTATAATTTTTGAGTTTTATTTTAATCACACCATATCAACTTATGTGAATCACTTAATACAGTTGAGCTTTAATATTTTCATTTATAAAATCTGGACAACCAAACCTGTGGTAAGGGCCAAATCATAAACATAAATTAAAAGGCTGCATCAAAAGTACAGTCCAACTCTTACAAACTATCAAGACTTGCACATGCAACAGCACCCTCCAGGTTCCTGAGTTTACATGAAGACTCAACAAAGAGACTGTTCCATCAGAGTACTGAAAAATATATGCTTTTCCAAGGAGGTTCTTTTATTCAAGAGTAGTTGCTTTCTCTTTTAGAGTTGTAAGTATATTTTTGTAAAAAAGATCAAGTAAACTATTTTATTTCAGTTGTAAGTGAGTTTCTTAAATAAAGGCTTCTTAACGATTTAAGGTTTGTGTTAGTCAGCCTTCCATCACTATAAAAAATATTCAAGATCCTAAACTTATAAAGACAAAAGGTTTATCTTGGCTCATGGTTTTAGAGGGTGCAGTCTGTGACACAACAGATCTATTGCTTTTAGGTCTCTGGAGGGATACCAGAGGTAGAGAGGGAGTGGGATGTGGCCAAGCAAAATTTCTTGACCAAGGAGTGAGGAGAGAGGAAAATACTAGGGTTCCATAATCCCTTGTAAAGGCAATGGTTTCAGTGACCCAAAGCTCTCCCCATAGGCCCCACTTCTCTTAAAGTTTCTGCTACCTTCCAGTAATACCTCATTGGGGACTAAGTAGTTACAATTTGGACTTTTGGGGGAACATTTATAATCTGAACTGTGTTGAAATTACATTGCTTTCTCTAGCTGCTGCACTGCCTGGAGCAAGCCTGTTTCCCTTATGCTCTGATGAAACAAGGATTTTGAATGTCAGAAATATAGAATTAAGTGGAAGAAAGGTTCAGAGAAAGAGAGATGTATGTTTACAGGATCCAGGGAGTAGGTGGTATGAATGTTTGTTTGTATACAGGGGATGGTGATAAGGGTAGAACATTCTTAGCTATATGAAGACCTAGATAAATTCTTCTTTTGGCATTTAAATAGTATTACTTCTTCTAAATGGTTTTCACCTTAGTAGCCACAAGGAGACCCAGCCATAGAAACACTGACTTCTTGCAATTTCAAAAGTGGTTCTGAACACAAAGGGTGCAAAGAGTCAGTGAAGTTTGAGTCCTAACCCCAAAATCTTTGCACTCCTTGGAGCTCCCTAAATTGAAGTTCAGAAATTCACTAAGGTCTCTGCCATCAATCACTATTAAAGTCCAGGATGAGAACACTGTAGCTGGTTAAAAGCAATTGTTTACCCTACAGTGCTACTATTAAGTATATAGTTCTGAATTGACACCAAAATTTCCTGAAGTATCTGGCTTATTCCCACAAATGTGTTACCGCCCGTATGTAGACTGCATCTCTTTATCCAAAAAATTGTTAGGAAACATTTGCTGACTGCCATGTAACATCCAAAAATACCAAGAGATGTGTGAGAAAATGCTGCGGGTTTTCTCATTCCAGTTGCCATTTCTGTAAGCCTCAACAGAGTGACTCACCGCTTTTCATGGGGAAAATTCCCAATCAACAGAGAAAATAAAATCAGACAGCAAAGGACACAGTGTGGGCAGCTCTGCTAGAGCCATCCATGATTATCCGGGTTTATCTACGATGCAGCAGGAGGCTCCAAAGACCATGGCTGGGCTTCACAGGAAGTGCATGAAATGGAGCTTTCCAAGCTGAAATTCACATCATCAGGTTTAGAGGTCAGGCCAAGGTAGTAATGAAAGGCAGGTGGATGCAATTGGGAAAGAAGGAAGAAGAGGATGTATATCAAATTCACTGCTATGAGTCTATTTTGAGAAAGCATAAAGGAGGAAAATGAGGGGAAAAAGCCAATAACAATTATTTGTTAGCTAGAAATTTTACTTTTGCCTAATCATGGAAAGTCACAGGATTCCATACAGCAGTATCCTTTCAAAATGAGAAGAATATTACTCCACAGGCTAGTGAGGGTTTGGAGTTTTACTGCAAAGGGCTGACTTAGTAAGTGAGATTATAAAATTAAAAGTTAAGATGCAGTTCTATTTCCAGTATGAAATGAGTGCACAGGGAATACCACTGTAGGCCTGGGAGTCCCTGTCCTGAGCTATTCAGTCCCTTAAACAACTGATTGTTTAAGGAGGAGACAGGGCAAGCGAGGGTCTTGCAGGGCAAAGTGTGAGCTGCTGGCAATGGTGCTGGCACAACAAGGAGCCCTGCCTCTCAGCCCAAGTCTGCCAGCCCAGCTTCCAGAAAGCAGAAGCTCTGAGGACTGTGGGCAAGAGAGTTCCAACGTAAAACCCACACCCACGAGGCAAACCTAATACGCCATCTTTCAGACCCTCTACACAGAGGTGCTGATGTTGCACTGGCCAGAGTCAGCAGGGACAACATGGAACCCTTCTATCTACTAAGAACTCTGTGACTTTGAACCTTCATTGATCTTGGGCATTCCTCACAAAGAGATCTTGGACATGGAGCGGCAGGCTCACTTCTGACTGCACGAGCTATAGCTTCTTTCCCTTTTGCTGTGGTGAGAGGTTCAAGGAGTGGCATTCAGGGTTGTGAAGAGGAAACAGAATTTTCCAATGCAATGACTCTAGACTGGGAAGTAAGGCCACGCCACCAGGTTTTTTTCCTTTTACAGCTATTTCCTGTGCTCTCACCCTCTCTTCTTTTCACATGTACAAATCACCAATACTGGCTGGATTCTACTGCATCCAGACATTCTTTCTTTTATTGTCCCTTAGACCCCAAGAAGTGTTTTTTAATTAGAAAGAAAATAAATATAGATGTAAATTGGTTTTAAAAAGTATGTCTCTAATGTCATATCAATCATTACTATACTCTCTTTAAGCTTACAGAAAGGTAAGAGAAGAAAAACAAAAAGAGACAAGAACAAAAATTTAAGGTTTGCTGAAAGCAAGCGGTAATATTCAATCATATGTCCAATCTGACACAACTATATCTATTGAGCTGAGCAACAGATTTGAAGACAAAAAGTAGATAATATGTCAATCATTGTTAATCAGTTATTCTTATTTAGAAAATCTGCAACATATGTTATTTGGGTTATTTTTTGTATATTTAGTACAGGGTTCACAGGGACTCCCTATACATATCAAACTCCTAATGATCCTCCTGTTTTCAGTCTCCCAAGTGCTGGGATTATAGGCTCACATCACCATGCCCAGTCTCAGTTGTTGCCTCAGTGTGTCCCAGGGGTGGGGCCTGCACAGCATGCCAGGGATCAAACCCCGGTCACCGCGTCTGCCCAAGCAGGTGCCTTAATCCACTGAGCTATCTGGCCAGCCCTCTCTGACATACACATTGTTGTATGTTACTGTGTTTCTAATTTTTGTTCTTGCATTTGTTAATACTCTTCAAAAAATAATAAAAAATAAATTAAAGTATTTTTTTCACCTTCTACAACTTAGTTTCCTTTAGAACTACCAGATAACATGACAGCCCGACTAAACTCTTCAACCCAAGGAGACCAGTAAGGCATGTGGATTTAACCCAGGAATCCAATAGCTAGAAAACTGGTCTTCTTCATCCTGAAAAATTTTAGTAATCCAAACAATATGTGAAATACTAAGCTTGGGTACTTTTATGAAATTCCATACTCAATCCAAAAATGAGTATGGGATTTATTTCTTTGTTTGTGCTCAGATACCCCATTCATCAAGATTGTGAATGGCTGGGCTTTGCCAACTTCAGGAATGAGTTATTATAAAGAGACAGCTTAGAGTGTTGGCAGTCAGGGTTGCTAAGTTGGAAATCCTGGTCCTGATAGTTGTATAACTTTAGATAAGATGATTAACCTCATTCTCCTCGATTTCCCCAACTGTTGGTAGAAAGGATGTTAGCTGTTTTCATAGTGCGTTATATTTATATTAATTATATAATTATATTAATTAGGTAAGTAGGTTATATATAGATAGATAAGTAGATAGGCTATCTTTATCTACCTATCTATATAAATTATTTAGACAATTCCTAGGTATCATAAGATCAATAAATGTGAAATTTTATTATTATTTCTGGGTGAATCTATTCTCTACTCATACAGGGTACAAGGAAATGACTACACCTACCAGAGTACTTGCATAAACTTAGATCAATGAGAAAGTGGACAAGGGAGAAGAGCAAGTGCAAAATGATGTTACCCTTGTCACAGCCAGATGAAAATGTCCTGTGAGGTCACTGCAAAGATGTGGCTACATCGTCTTGTTATTTACACAGTCTGAGATCGTCATGATGACTACAGGCAGGAATCAACTGCAAATTCTTTTGCTTTTGTCTACATTATGAGGAATGGAATTATAATTCATAAGACAATTTTAGCTCAGAGAAAAGAGTAACTGGCAGATTATGTTTTGCTGTGAGCTGAATGTCCCCTCTAGCACCTATGCCTTTGTGATGGTATCCCAAGGGGGCAGGTGTGAGAGACGGCATCCCCAGGGTTCTGACACCTTGAAAAGATTAATGAAGTAACTAAGGAAGTGCGTTAGTCACTGTTGGAGTGCAGCCCCATATTTTTTTCTCTTAGTTTCTCTGCCAGCACCGCGCTCTTGAACTCCTCAACCTCTACTTTGAGCCAAATAACTTCTCTGTTCATAATTTACCCTTCCTGGACTGCTCTGTCATTGCAACAGAAAACTGACTTACGCAAGTTTAAAATGATTTCCTGATTTCTTTGTTAAAAGAACTCTCAGTTTTTACTGAACAATTCTTTAATCTTAATATTAAAGGGATTAAGGGACAACTGTTGGTTAGAAATCTCAAAGATTGAAAGTAAAAAGTTTCAACGTTAAATATTGACTCAAAGATATAACATTACATCCTGAAGTGCATGTCTCACTTCTTATCTACTCATGTAAAGTGTTAAAGTTGTCTAGCACTCTAGGAAAGATTAACAAATTACACTTAGAATCGCTAAGCTGCAAAATAGGCTTTCTATACATTTGTGGTGATTCTACCATGACAACAGTATCAAGTGATACTGTTAATTCTGCTCACTTTAAGCCATTCTGACTTAACAATAATGATCCTTTACTTCCTGATGATCTCAAAATACTTCAGGCATTATCTCATTAAGAAAATATTAATAGGATATTCATATTAAACATTATTAAAAAGAGTGACAAAAGAAATGCTGGTCCCACCTCTTGGGAGGCTGTAAACAGGCGGATCACTATGAGCCTAAACTGGTAGTGAGACCCTGAACACCCTGTAGACCCTGCCCTAAAATGCAAAAGAAAAAACAGAAATGCTGGAGGTAGGGCCTAAACTGTGATGAATCTTTAAGATATAATAATAATTCATTATTATGGTGCCTTAATGATTTAGAAAATATTTTCTCATGCATGATATCATTTAAATTTTAACACAAACTTTTGAGATAGGCAGGAGTACATATAATAATCTATGATTAAGAAAGAATCAAAGAATTAAAAATGATTAATCAACAAGTTAAAACTCTAAAAAGGAAATGCTAAATTAAAATGATTTTAGATATAAATTTAAAACCTAATGTCACTTCAATTTTTCCTTTTTTGGAAGCTACAAAAATAGACATTGATCTCAATTTTTAGTGAAAGAAAATCAATGAAAGCATGAAGTTTGGTATTAGTCTAAACATCTAGTTCAGGTATATAATTTAGAACCCAGAAAGAATATTTTCCCTGGTACTATGTAAAGCTTGATGCCTGCAGCTTGACTATCTTAAAATCTGTCATTCTGAGATATCAGAAAACTAGTTTGCTATTAGTATACTTCTCTCTGTTTACCTTCCTTTTTTTTTTTTTTTTTTTTGTGGAATCAGGTATACCTTCCCTTTCATTATAAAAATATTATCTATTATTTATCTCATTAAATAAAAGCACAGTTCTAATACAAATCCACAAGGAGTGTGGAAAACACAGGGTCAGTCTGAGTCACCCTAAAATTGGAGCTTGGGAAAATTTTCTATTTGAGAAATTGCCTCATTTATTGTTTCCTTTTGTGTGCAGATGCTTTTTAATTTCACTGAATCCTATTTATTGATTCTTAATATTATTTCCTATGCTTTAGAGTTCCAGTCAGGAAGGCTTTGCCTGTGTCTATGGCATCAGACATTTCCCCTCTGTTATCTTCCAACTTCTGGATCTATATCCAGGTTTTTGATCCATTTTTTTTAATGAAGTGTTTTACTTTTTTTTTTTTTTTATCTTCAAAAATAGTTACTCAGGGCACAAGACATTCCCAAAACTCATTCTTACAAAGAAGAAACAGATAACAAAACAATACTTTCTTTTGTCATTGAATTACAGATCAGGATTCATAAGAGATGACAATACTGAATACTAGTACAATAGAATAATTTGGTTAGGCCATGTTATAGTTGATACACCATGTCAACTTGAAGAGTCTAGAAGCTGAACTAAGTAACTCAGCAGTTCTACATACTGTAGTGAGAAGATCCTGCCTTTATCACCCTAGGGTGTTGTTCATTGTGTCAACTTGAGAAGTTTAGAAGCTTAACTGACAAAGCAAGGATCCAGGATCCTCTCCTTGTATTCATCCCAAGGTTGTGCAAGAGGAAGGCATGGGGACTGTGTGAGTGCCACAACCCCTCCAGAAGGGAACCTACTTAAAATCTAAGCCAGGAAAAGAGGCTTGTCCCCTACCCCAATCTTGTGTTCTCTGCTTTAGCTGTCTTAAGCCACCTTATCCTATTACTCGCTCAGCATGCCACCGTGCCTTGGAGCTAGCTGATGACAGACTGAAACCTCCACAAACTGTGAGCAAAGAAAACACCCTTCCTTGATTTTGGGTGTTGGGGATTTTGCCTCAGGATCGAGAGGCAAATAACCTAAAGATGACTTTCTACTGTTGTAATTAAAATCCTGAGAGAATCAACTTAAAAGCAGAAAGGTTTGCCCTGGCTTATGGTTCCAAAGGCTTCAGTCCATGGTCCCCTGGATCTATTATTTCCAGCCGTGTAGTGATGTAGAAACAACAGACGTGAGGTCATGGCAGATCTGGTTCAGAGCTAAGGATATATTGGAACTTCAGCAACACAGTTTAGCTCAAATTATGAGCTAAATAAATCCTTCCTTAATTTTGGGGTGCCGGGGATTCTGCCATTATATTGTGGCACAAAGAGATCCAAAATATCAATTAAACTAACCATGGCAAACATATCTGGCTGACTGAGGAGGGCACAGCTCTGAACAGAAATGTCCAAGAACACAGTAAAGAAAAAAAGTTAGCAGATAGTGATGAACAAGGAATGAGTATTGGATCTGAGAGATACAACTTAAGGGACAGAGAGGGGGTTAGAGAAAGCACACATGGAGTGATGAGAGAGACACTTTCACACAATCCTTAGTACAATATTCTGTTTTAGCTACTATGGTTTGGGTCTGGACTGTTGTCTGAAGACTTAGGTGTTCCGTATGTCTCCAATATTTCCCTTGAAGGGGAGTTTTCGCCCCTGCTCTCAATCTCTGCTCCTCAGCTGTCATTTTTGTCACCACAGTAGAAAGCCATCTTTTGGTTATTTTCCTCTTATTGCTTTACTTTATTTTTTATTTTTATTTTTTAAATGTCTTTGGTTGTTACAGAGTCTCATACACAGCCCGGACTCGCAGTGAGCCTCCTGTTTTCAGCCTCCCCAGTGCTATAATCACAGGCATCCACCACCACTCTGGAGCCCGTGGCAGCTGAGCGCACCTGGGGCTGGGGCCAGGGCAGCATGCGACGCTGGGAGCAGGTGCTTAGTCTGCCGAGCTCCCTCCCCAGCCCTTTTGGTCCATTTTGATCTGATTTTAGTACAGACTCTGCGGGATCTAGTTTCAGTCTTCTGCATATGAATATCCAGTTTTTCAAGTACTTTTGTTCGAAAGACTGTCTTCTCTTCAAATACTGTGAAGAACAAATGATTGCAGTGCTTAGGAATAGATGGAATTAGAAACCAATATGTGAAGCAAAATAAGCCAAACCCAGAATGTTAAAGATCACATTTTGTCTTATGTGAGAAATCTAATAAGTAAATGAAATAAAGGAGAGGTGACAAGACACTACAAGATGGGACTGAAAATGATCAAGATATGTTAAATGCATGTATAAATTTTCCAAAATGAACATCATCAATCAGTCTGTTAATAATAACATATACCAAAAAGATGACGGAAGAAGGAAGGGAAGGAGGAGAAGGAGGACGGAGGGAGAGAGGAAGGAAGGAGGGAGGGAGGGAAAGAGGGAGGAAGGAGGGAGAGAGGAAGGAGGGAGGGAGGGAGGAGGGAGGGAGGAAAGGAAGCAGAGGACTTAGGTTATTCTTCATTGCAAAGCCTGTGTGTTCAAATCTCAACACATTGGAGGAAAACTAAAAAAAAGTGTTATGGTTTGCATCTAGTTGTCCCCCCAAAGCCTGAGGCAGTCAAGGGGTGGCTTCTGGAGTTTGTGGTCATTATGGGTGTGGATGCTACACCTGCCCTGGGGCAGGTAATTTGTATTACAAGGTGAGGAAGGGAAAGAGGCTAGCTAGCTGCCACTCCCTCTTACTTTCTGCTCCTTGCCACTGTCACGAGAGGTTGTTCTCTGCCATGTGGTACTTTGCTTTGGAGCCAGCTGAGTATTGACTAAAACCTTCACTGACTATGAGCTAAATAAACCTTTGCATCCTTCATTTTGGGTGTTGGGTATTTTGTCCCAGCAATGAGAGAAGAGTAATCAAGGCAGAAAGATACAGAAATCCCAGTCTACACTACCATCATTTCCCAGCTCCTGCAACCACCAGATACGTGTGTCAAGCCTTGTGACACCAGTGCATCAGAATGTGATGATGAACGAAAATCTGAGAAGAATGAGTCACTAAATGTCTTTAGTTCTTTCCCATAGCCGCACCATTAATCTTCAAAGGCATACAAGAAGAAAAATCTTCACACTTCTGTTTCTATTAAATTTCCTCTTATCCTTTTGAAATTTCTACACCTTATATATTTCTAATGTGAATAATATATCAGTGTAGTGGCAGCAGGTGATAATTCAGAATGCCCCTCATTCAGACAGAGGGAAAGATGCTTCTTCATAAATGAGACTGATTTTGCAGAGAAGAATATCTTTGTACCCAAAATTATGTCATTTGATTTCCTAGTTGGCTTGCTTCTTTAAAAAGCACAGGGAATATGCCCCCTGGAAAACATTGTAGAGAATTGCAATAAACAAAAATATCTCAACGGTTTTAATGTGGTGAACCACCTTCCCGTACAGGATGTGATCATGGTGGGCCTCATTTATCAGGAATGCAGAGATCTTGGTCATTATTACAAACTGCAAACTTGGGAACACAGTGTGTTTGAACTGATGGATTTAACAGCATCCAACGACAGCAAATCATAATGACAGAGGGTGTGCCGCAGAAGCAATCAGAGACACATTGTGAAAAATGCATACTGTCATCAGTTTTTTGGGCGACTGTGATTTTCTTGTGCTTTGTACTTGTTAAGAAGGCCAACCTTCAGGGGCCCTTTCAGAATCTGAACTTAGGTACACAGAAGGTCTGATTCCATAAAACAAAATACCACAAGAGTGCAAGCAGGCATAGAGAAGAACATTCGGTTTTTACAGTAATTTTGTTTCCCCTTAAACCTAATACAACACTTCATTGGAAATTGATAGAGAAGTAGCACCAGTAATTTACCAAACACAAACTGAACACTACATAAATGATCTCCACATGATCATCCAATAATTTACTTCATTACTATGTGGGCAGGCTCCCAGGAAAGTGTGTGTGCCCAAAACTTTTTCTGATGGTTATATTTATGGAATCTTTATTTTCCCCAGAACAAACTTAGATCTTCTGTGGATTATTGCATTTGTTAGAATATCCATAATCTGACTTTAAGGCTTGCCACATTTCAGCAGCTAGAATACAGAACCCAAAATGTTTAGTCTCTGCTCATGAGATAAAGAAGCAGATTAGGGCACAGCAAACTGGCCGGGCACCTAGGCTGACTTGCTCGTGATGTCAATAGTTGATACATTGTATCAGCTTGGGATGCTTAGAAGTTAACTAAGCAGTTCAGCACGAGCTAGCATCCCTACTTGTAAACATCCTCATCCTGTGAAGGAGGAGGGCGTGGCAATGGTGTGAGTGCTCCGCCCACCCTGGGGGAGGAGGAAGGTGTTAGTCTCCCTACAAAGCAACGGAGGCCGAGAGGCTTGCTGTTCTCCCTTGCTGTTCTCCCTGTTTTTGCTGCCTTACTCTGTTGCCCCTGCACCATTTCATCCTGCCTTGGATCCAACTGATAATGAAATGAAAGCTCCACAAACCAAGAGCTATGTAAACCTTTTTCTTTTTTTTTGTATTTTGTACAGGGTCTACAGGGTCTCACTCACTACACAGATGGGACTCTAGGCATTCTCCTATTTGCAGCCTCCTAAGGGCTGGGATTATAGGTGCACCATCATGCCCAGTCTCAATTGCTGGTCTTAGCGCGCTCCAGGGGTGGGGTCAGCATGGCATGTCAGGGATCGAACCCCAGCCTTTTCCCCTTTAACTTGGGGAGCCAAGTATTTTGTATCATCAGGAAGAAGAAAATAACCAATTTCCCAACTGTTTCAAAAGCCCTGCACTTGGAGTCAGAGAATGCTGCCTTTATTTCTTTTCCTGAGAACGCCTCCAAGTTTATTTATTATTTTATGTATTTAGTACAGGGTCTCACCACACAGATCGGACTCTTAGTGATCTCCTGTTTTCAGCCTCCCAAGCACTGGAATTACAGGCGTGTGTGCCACCATGCCCAGGGGCTCTTCCTGCAGGTTTTAATAGGACAACTTGGACCTGAGCTTGAGGAGTGGAAAATATAAAAGGACAACTTGAACCCACTCTCCTGCACAGTGTACTTTTTTTTTTCCCAATTGGCCCATACTCACTCTGCAGAACAGATTTCTCTGCCTACCTTTAATAAACATAAAACCTTGTTACATTGTGTTTGTTTTGTTCAATTCTTTGTTCAAAACAAGAAAAATTTAGAAACCACAATCCCAGAAATCTGTAACATATTGTCTATATTCCTAAAATCTTGTGCTCAAACATTTCAAATCTCTAATTTTTTCCCTAAGAAGGGACACCATGGGTTAGGGTGAAATTCCATGAAACTTACTCTGATGTTCTAAGATCTTTATTATCTCATCATGTTGAGAAATGTGTCCTTTTCATCATTTCTATCTAGAGGAAAATGATTCATGGTAATTTTAGTAGCTCTATTTATCTGATTATTTTTCCCTCCATTTAATTTGGCCCTGGAGGATTTAGCTGGAGGCCAAACCCGTACTGAAGAGTTCATACTTTGTAGATAAAAGAAATTATCTGGGTAAACTGTTTCCAGCTAATCTACTGTAATTTCAGCAATTGAATTAAATGAAAAAGAAAAAAAGATTTAATCTTAGTAAACTTATTATGGATTTAAATATGCATAGAGTATTTCTATGGATCTTTCTTTTTGTCCCTTTTCCTTTTTCTTTTTCACAGAACCAGGGATTGAACTCAGGCCCTTGCAATTTCCAGGGAAGTGCTTATTCTACTGAGCCATCTCCCCAGCCCCTCTATGGATTGTTCTAATGGAAAGTAATACGTATGAATCACTTCCAAACCCGTGAAAGCCCTTATAATATTTTAGTTATACCTCCTTGCTGTGGGTGTTAGTAATTCCCATTTTACAGAAAGTGAAAATGAGATTCAAAGCTTGTATAAAGTCACAGAGCCACCTAATTAAAAGTACACTGCACAAAGCCCACCAATCTTACTGTTCCTGCTTTCTTTTATTCCACCGTTACTTAAATGAATTGTTTCTAATAAATTAACAGCCTTAGTAAAACACCTGGTATCACAGCAGTCAGCCATGGTGAGCTATGATACATGGTCATTTAAACTCCCCACCCTAGGTCCAGGCGACCGACTGCTGACCAGCATCACACAGCACAAGTGATGGACGGGCGTGCCTGTGATTCTGTTTTATTGCATAATCCTGGAAGGAAGTGATCCCCTGACAGCTTTAAAGGAGTAACCTGTCCTTTGGAAGATGGCCACATGGCCAGGGACTTGGCACCTCTAAGAACTAAGAAAAGTTCTGGCTGACAGAACAATACCCTCAGACGTTTAGCTACAGAAGTGAAGGGGAAGAGGATCCAAGGAGAATAAAGTTTCCAAACAAATCTCTGGAGGAGAACGTATCCAATACTTTGACTGAAAATCCACCACAGATGAGTCCGGACCCCTGGTCCATGAAAACTGAGAGTTAATAAATGGGTATTATATTATCTCTAAATTTATGGTAATGAGTTATGCAGCAAGAGAAAATTAATATAAACAACACCTATCTTCATAATGTAAGGGTGTCAGGCGCATAAAGTAAAAGGATTATACTTTATCTGTAAACAGAAAGAGTTAAACTGCTTCTTATGTGATCCACACTTCTGAACCATGAGAAGTCGACTTAATAATACTCATCAGTGCCAATCTATAAGGAACCTCCTTTCCACCCCCTCAAGGAAGGCTGCTGAAAGATGAGCTTTTGAAAGCTTCCCTATAAGGTGTGCAAGTATTCCAGAAGCAATCAGAAGCTCATAGGCCTTGCGTGTTTCAACCTGAATCCACAGACTCTGAAGTTTGGTTAAAAATCAGCCTTCCTTCACTTTCAAGATAATAAAGCAGCCTAGAGTTATAACTGGTCCTTGTCTTCATCTCTCTTCCTTCACCTCCACATCCTCAAGTGTATCATAAACACACTCCTACCTAGGAAGGAAGGTTAGAACTGTCCATGTGGATTCTTCCCTTTGTCCTGTGAGCACACAGATACACATAAAGACCAACAAAATAATTCAAAGAAATAATATTGGAGAGTGGTAAGCAGCCAATGTCTATGATACACAGAATCATCTTTTTGCATCAGAAGAGGTGATTGGATACCTGTATGACCATACCTGTATGGTCAACTGGCAGAAACTAAAGCTCTATCTCAGGCACATTTTTCTGCCACAATGGTTTTAGCTTGTCTTATACTCTAAGAATATAGCATATTCCATTGACAAGTAAAGGTAAAGGTGAGTTCATGAGAAAAATAGCATTCACAAAGACTTATTCCCAGAAACCACAATGAATTGTTTTTGTCTCTTGAAGATATGTGGGACAGATTAATTCAATATTTGGTAAATACTGGGATTTGCTTTTCTTCTCAGCAATGAGTTTGATAATGAGTGAAAAGTTAAGTTACACAGTTAGAAACAGATTTTTAGTTCCTGTTGTGGCTAAGGACCAAACCTTCTTTGCTGGGCAATGGTTCTCCACCTTGGCTTCTTGCTGGTGTCATTCAACAAATGTTGACACTTGGCTCTAAGGTGTGCATATCAATATGGAGGGCTTTTTTTTTTTTTTTTTTTAAACACTCCTACGTAATTCCAGAATGCACAAACAAGTTGATGGTCAGTGCACAAGGAAGCTCTTAAGGAGGCTTGCAATTCGATTCCATAGAATTAATTCCATTTTGAATTCTTAATGAACACACAGTTTTCTTTCAGGGACTACTTCCATCTGACCACTCTGCTTTCCTTTTTTCATGCTTCTTTGCCAGATAATCTTGACCTTTTTGTAGGATTAGTTTCCAAGGTCTTTGCTTTCTGACTCATGAAAGGAACTTTAATATTTATTATCTGAGTAAGAACAAAATTCAAGACTCATTGGCTCATTCAGAGGAATATAATTTACTTAACTATGTGTTTCATTCCCATTATGCTAAGTAGTGGAATACAAAATGAAAAAAGATTTACTTCCTATCCTTACTAACTAGAGTCTAGTGGTAGCAGATGAATGTCAAACCACAAGTATGCCTTTTACTCTTGCAAGTTTATACATACTACCAGCACAAGAGCGAAGTGACTAGGGTGCCAACATCTGATCTGGTACGTTCAAAGATGCTTTCCTGGTAGAAACTGAGATAAGCAGTAAAAGATAAATATTACCTTTCCAGCTGATTAGTCAAGGAGATAGATATCTTCTTGCAGTCCGAGTGAAGAACACACATACAACCCTCAATGTGTGAACACTGAGACACACATTGTGAGTGTGTGGATGCAGGGGAAATGTGGACCAGAGATGTGGCTACAATTAATTCTAATGTTTTACATCTTCCTATGCATTAAAAAAAGATTAAAAGAAAAATTTTGAAGGCCAGCTTATATCAATCTGATAAATTATTAAGAGAGATTGGTTTTGGGTTTAAAGAAGAAGAATGAAGACAGAAGAAGGAACATGGATAAAAACAGGAAAAACAAGAAGAGAAGAAAGAAAATGAGCAGGAAGAGAAGAGAATGCAAAAAAACCCCCCTAAATTCGGAAGTAAAACAATGACAAAAAGAAATATTCAGATGTTATTTTTTCACATCTGTATGGGCTAACCAACAAAGAACAGGCGCTACATTAATGAAAGCAGGCTGCCGAAGTACAGGAGTATGCAGAAAATAACAAAGCATTTAATTATACAGTGACAGTTGCTGTGCTGGGGATTTCCCAGAGATTAATGGAGCAGCTGGGAAAGGCTGATGGCCCTGGGGACAATCAAAATGATCCCAGTCAATGAATAATTCCCAGGAAAAGCATCTTGTTAACTTCGTCATTAAGCAGAAAATGGAAGAGGGCTTGGATGCTTGGTTTGTTTTCCTGATATTAGAAAAAAAAATTAGTTCAGTGAATAGTTTGGTTTCAATTAAGATTCCTACAGAGATAATTAGACTGTCTGGGCCACCTCTCGCTATTCAAGTCTTAACCCTGTGTAGAACTTTTCCGCTACTGTACGCTGAACTACAAATTATGACCATGCTAATTTTTCAGGAGGTGGAGAGGAGAGGAAATAGGCTACAAAAATTGACCTTAAAGTGAAAGGGGCGGGGAATAGAATCAGCTCCAAGTCTGCAAAAAAGAGTAAGGAATACCAGTAAGTACTAAGTCAAATACACTACTTTTAATAGGTAGCAAAGCTTACAGTGTGCCTGAGAATGAATGCAGTACTCAGCACAGCTAAGTGTTGACTGTATTAACAGACTTCAAATATGAAGCCAGCCTTATGCCCAAGATGTTAACATTATTGCTAATTTGCTCCGACTCAATGACCAGTCAGGACTCCATTAGCTCTGATATTTGACAATGTGAATTAAAGTCACACATATTTAACACCTTTTCTTGATCCTTTGACTATTTTAAGTAGTAAAACTAAGTGCCCTGAGTTGTTTTAGTGAGCTGTGTGTGGTGAATTACATTGATGTGAATCTCTCTTATGACTTTATACAACCAAGACTCCATATTTCCTAATAAAGTACTCTAGTGTACTTTATCAGGAAATAAACAAATACCACAGATAGAAGGACTTAGAGAATTTCTTCCCAGAGTCAAAAAGAACATACATCGGGTTACAGAGTGGATGGTGCTTTATTCTCTCTCTCTCTCTCTCTCTCTCTCTCTCTCTCTCTCTCTCTCTCTCTCTCTGTCTTTCATTACTTGGAGTTGAACTCTGGACCTTGCGCTTGCTGGGCAGGCACCTATGCCACTGAGCTATATCCCCATCCTGGTGCTCTTATTCTAAGGAGGAGCAATAGCTACCCGGAGAAATGTCTTACTTTGCCTAGGTCACAGGAGAATTAGTGGTGAAGTCAAGAGTCCTGTTTTCTGTCCCTACCCTCCAGTGTTCTAGTATTAACATCAGTTTTCTTTTTCTCATGCATGCAGCTTAATGCTGTTTGCTAAAGAGATATTATCTTTCATGCTCCAATAGAATATTCCAATAGAATGGGCTTTTGATAAAGGAAAGCCTTTTTGGGGAAAGCACACACTGCCCACAGATAGGTGCTTGGGGGACTGTTGTTACTTGCAGTAGGTAACGCTATCTGCTAATGTGTTCTGGAAGTCACACAAAAACACAGCCTTCAGCTCTATGAGCATTCATCTTTGATCATCAGGCATGAAGAGATGGCCACAGAAAAGGCAGCACAAAGTGCACTGGTGAAAAGGAACAATCGTTGGAATTAATTCTGACTCCTACCCTGGGCACATACTTTATCTTCTCCGAACTTCAGTCTAAAAATGGAGATATGTTTTACGTAATTAGTGTGAAGGCAAATTTTTTTTTTTGTACAGGTTTAACTGTATTTATCACATAATGGATACTTGCTTAGACCAAAAGCTTTAAAACAGTGTTTGCTTTTCCTTCAAAGAGCTTTCCAGTCAAAATGATAGCCTTAGAGATATTCTACTTGAGAAAACTATTGTCTTTCCACAGCTTCCTGAACTCCATTGTTAGCAGTTAAGAGAACTGTCCAGATTTCCATATCTTCTCAGAGCAGAGAGAAAGACCCTATCACTCAAGAAAACCAAGTTATATATCATTTCTCATCTCTATAAACCCTGGAGAGTTTTTTATGGTGATAGAAAAGTTTTGTATTTATACTGCAATTGCTTGTGTTATTGCAACAGCCTCTTCTAAATGGCGTTTTTGTTTCTTCTTAGCTTTTAATCTCTCCCCTGAAAATGCACATCTAAATTGTACTTTAGCATAGAAATTAGAATAGCAGTATTAAATATAAGTCATATTGTGTCAGTCCTCTGGTAAGCATATTCAAGTGGCTTCCTGTCGTGTTCCAGTAAGACTCAAAATCCACCATGACCTACAGAACTATAGATGTACATGCTTTCACCACTCCATCTCTGACATGTGTTTCTTTCCTTCTTTCCACTGCATTTCACCTAAACAGATCCTCCTCGCACTTGTGTAACTCTGCACTTGCTATTCTCTTATAGGAAAAACTAGTCTTCAAATCGTTTCTTAAATGCAGTCTTCTCACTAGAGCATTCTGACCACTGACTCAAAATTGCCACCTTCAACATTCTGTTTCTATTTTTATCACTTTTCTATGACAGCCATTGCCATCTGATACACATGCTGTACCAGTAAGCGTTAATTTTCTTATTATGTCTCTCTCCTTTTAGAAAGCAAATTACACTTGTTAAAACTATTCTGTCTATGCTCTCCAAGCCTCGCAAGGTGATGGACACAGAGAGGTGGTGACTAAATATTGAATGGATGGTCCTACAACTGGAGGATTAGAAAGAAAGGTCTTCTGGGAGAAGAATTTGCACAACTCTCTCTACAGGGGAGTATCCAAAAGTGGAAAACTTGATGATTCAGTTTTCAAAAATTCATATAAAAGCAGAAAGCCACAGCCTCCCTGTTATTACCTGTATCAGCAAGAATGTAAACTAAGAAGTGTGATATGAAGATGCTTGCATGTTTTTGTACACTCTATAAATACCCAAATAAGATATGTTCACAATGCCCAATTCATGTCCTAGTAGTAACAGAGCACATCACTTCCCTTGATAACATAAGGGAAAGAGGTTGAGGTTATACTACATAAAATTCAGGTTAGGGAAGAGATTAAGGAGGGGTCTAAAGAATTAAAATAGAAGATGATGAGTTATATGAGTCATTAGAGCACTGTAGATTCCAAAGCCCTGTAGTAAGGTGGTATGGGACCCAGCTTGGGTCTACAGTGACAGCTCAGGTTTAAATGATGGGGAGAGCTTTGAGATTTCCAACGCATGACAGCTTTAGTAACAGACTATGTGCTTATGTATCACAGTTCTAGGTTTGGCCTAAGGCATTGAAGATATTCCTTAGGTGAACCCAACTCTGCTGGATCCAGCAAGAGATTCCAGTACTTGGGATAATCAGGTTAAGGGTCTACAAATACGAAGGATGGGTTAAAAATAAGAAGGAAGTTCTTCTCGTTTCAGACCCATATGAAAGAGCCTTCTCCTGCAGCAGCACCCAGAGCAGGAATGCTCATTTTCTGTTCCTTTCTAACAAACTGTCATGGATTTAATGCCTCAGAACAACACGATTTCTCATCTTCAAGTTTCTGTGATGAGAAATTTGGCACAATCAAAGTATCAGTTGGAACTGTGGTCTCATCAGAGGTGTGACACGGGAAAGATCCACCGCCAAACTCCTTCAGATTCTCGGTGGAACCCAGTTCCTTGAAATTGAAGATCTCAGGTTCTATTTTGAGCTGGATGATAGCCAGGTCCTCTCTTAACCCCATATAGCCCTCTCACACCAGGGAAGCTGCTTCTGAGGGAGCCATGGAGGTCTCTCACTCTAGTCAGGAAAGGCAGAGCCTTTTTCTTTTTTTGTATCTTAGGGAAGGGTCTACAGGGTGTTCAGGGTCTCACTACTAGATCAGACTTGTAGTGATCCACCTATTTATAGCCTCCCAAGAACTGAGATTACAGGCATGTAACACCATGCCCAGTCTCAATTGCCATCTCAGAGTGCCCTGGGGATATGGCCAGCATGACAAGCAGGCAGATCAAACCCCTGGCCCCTGTGCCTAATTGCAGGTGTTGCTTTAAACTGCTGAGCTATTTGGCAGGCCTGACAGAGCCTTTTATAACATTATTTCATTACAGAAGTGGCATATTATCACCCTTGTCATTTTCTATTGGTTAAAAGCAAATTACAGATTCTGCTTCCACTCAAGGAGTGAGGACATGACTCATTCTTGGCTATGTTAGGCTTTGTCTGTCACACCCACACACCCATCCACACAGACTTCCAGACTATCATAATGACAGTCACAGGCCACTGCCATCCAAGATAACATGGGCTTATGTGTAGACTAAATTATGGAACTGCACAGATCCTAGATGTGGAAATAGCATTCGTAACAGTAACTCTTCCTTTTCCCCATCACCCCAATAGCTTCAGAAACTTCCCAAATCTTTCTTCTTTCTAAAGCACAGAGGGTCCAGGCGATGGTACTCCTTGCTGCTGGAAATGTTGCAATAGCCCTGCCCTGGTCTCTCTGCCCACTGTTTCTGTCTCACTTCCTTCAGATGATTGATTCCTATTAAGGAAAACAAGGCTGGTTTTTATTTTCCTTTTCTAAAATATACATTGATAACACCCATCCCTCATTCAAGGTTTTTACCTGCTACACACTGCACTGAGGTTAAGCTATGAATTTAAGATCTAGTCTCTGCTTCTCTTTCCAGCTTAATCTATCTCTCTCCTGCCCCTAAACTCCATGATCCAGTCATGCTATCTATTTCTTTGCTTTTCTATCTTTTTTCTAGCTCACACTCCTGTTACCCCATTTCTTCTGTCCAAAACACATTCATATAGCCCAAATCCCTTCTATCTTGTGAATTCTGACTTTGTAAGTTCATATTCACTTTTAGCTCCTTGATTCCTAAACCCACTAAAGTAAGTGTTGCTTGTACATTTTTTTGTTTTGTCTTTTGTTTTTGTTGTTGGCTGGCTTAGCAGACCCTGAGGGCAGGGCTGGCACAGTATGTGGTGCCAGGGATCAAAGAGAGGTCCCCTGTGCCTTCCTATACTTGCCTAAGCAGGCACTTGGGACCACTAAGCTATCTCGAAGGCCCCTGCTTCTATATTTTCTCATAGGTCACTACTCTTCTCTTTCCTGGCACTCATGGCTCTGTCAGCAGCTGCCTGACTCCTTAGCTGCTAAATCAATAAGATTGACATAGAGATTGACCCAGTGGCTGCTAAGTGGTGGTTGAATAAACAAAGGAGGAGTTTTTATTGGCAACAGCTATCCTAACAATATCCATACCTTGGCCTCTTTGTTTTCTGCTGTGGAAAGATGGAGCAAGATAACAAGCATCACCTGTGTAATAGTTTTCACTTCCAGAAAATTTTAGATTTACAAAGGATTTGCTAAAGTGGTACCGAGTTCCATATCTTTCACCTAGGTTCATGTAATGTTCACATTTCTTGTAACCCCACTGTGGCTATCAAAACTAATAAACTAACATTGGTACCATACTGCTACCTAAATACAGCATTTATTTAAATTTCACCAGCTTTTCTTACAGCACTTTTCTCTTTTTCCACTTGCCAGATATAATCCAAGATCCCGCAGTACATTTAACGGTTACGTTTCTGTGTTCTTCTCCAATCTCTTACATATCCCCAGTGTTTACTTTATTTAGTGACCTTGATATTTTTCAAAGAGTAGCGCTCAGCTATTTTGACGGACTCAACAAGCTCTTTGAGTTTGGATGTCTGGTGGTAAACAGCGATTAGACTGAAGTTGGGCATTCCTGGGGAGACTGTCACACAGGCAACTTGCTCTTCTCTGTTATATCAAGGTGCCACATGCCTAAGTCCCAGGGACACCAACCTTCAGTATTGTCTCCATGTGTTTTCACCAAACCTCTGCCAACTTTCTTGACTGCACTGTTACTTTTCATTTTGAAACTAACAAATGTTTATTTTAGGGGTGGTACTCAGACTATGCAATTGTCTAGTTCTGCTCAAATCTTCACCATATAAAACCATGGATCATCAACTGCATCAATTATTACCCAGGTGGTTTAGTATTACCTTCCCCACCCTGCATTCTGCATTTAGAAACTGAACTGTTTGCTAAGAAAGACTTATTTCTTTCTTCTCTATTACTTTATTCAGTTACTTATATCAGTATGGACTCAAGAATATCTGTTTTTTTCCTGTGGGTTAAAAAGCAATGTTATTGGACTTCTGCTGATATTTTGTTTTGCTCTGCTCAAATTGTTCCAAATTTGGCTGCTGAGCAGCTCTTTCAGGTTGGTTGGTAGTTTCCTCCTCGTTCTGTCTCTGTATCTCTCTCTCTGTCTCTGTCTGTCTCTGTCTCTGTCTCTGTCTCTCTCTGTCTCCTCCCTCTTCCCTTCCTCCTCCCTTCCTTCTTACCTCTTTACCTCTTCTTCTTCCTCACATTCTGTTAACACAAGATGTCTCATGCTAATCTTTTATTTTCATATCCCAGCCCTTGAAGTGACCTCTTCTAAAGTCCAAGGAATCTTGGTTGTTTTCTATTAGAGATTTTGTACCCGCTTCTCAGAGCACTGTAATAGTTTAATCCTGTACCCCTCCCCATGCATTCTATAGGAGTTCCCTCTCCTGTTCTTCAAAGGAAAACAAACTTTAAATGATAGTTTTAGGGGCTTACACGGGTCCACACAACAGAAAAACATAACATAGATATAAAATACAGAAGAAAGAGAGCTGAACTCTGAGCAGGGAGGTACTCCTGGTAACTTGCATTTTGACTCTGCGTTTGGTTTGGGTAGAGAAGTCATTCTCTCATAAAAGAAATTGTAAATATAAATGTAATCAAGAGAAATCTGCCTGGAAAATATGCATGTTCCAAGTATGTTCTCACATTCCTAGATCTCAGTGGAAACAACTGATTGCAGCTATTGTTAGCCTAGGAAAAAATGAATGAATCCATAAAGAGAGGCTTCTTTTTAGTCTCTATTTTCCCACCCCTCCCCCTAAAAGCATTTGAATCTGAGACCTCTTTGCCAGCAGGAAAGAGGAAAAAAAAGAAAGAAAGAAACCAGCAAGTACCTTTACAATAATAATCAAAACAATGAGTCAGGAACTCTGCAAGGATTTAAGATTATTTCACTGTTTTGAGAACCTTGAGGGGATTATGCTAAATCCCGTGCTGAAGGGTGGGAAGGAGCCACTGTGCAGCTGGAGGACCTCCACGTCTGCATGGCGTATTCACGGGATGTAACCTGCGCTCCAAATAACAACCTAGGCCTTCCTTCCGCACCCCATCCCAGGCCTGGGGGTGAGGGTGCCAAGCTAAAGGCATGTAGTCAAGTGTGATCATAAATGATTATTCAGAAGCCACTAGAGGCTGGTGGTCTCTTGAAACAATCCTGCTTTCTCACAGATGATCTGCGACTGTTCAGCTCACCATGTAGAACATGTGCCTTCAAATATCAACCTTATGAAACTAAATAATTAATATTAACTAATTTTTTTTAAGTTTTGAAAAATAAGGAAGAAGGAGCAAGACCTCCTTAAAGTTTAGGGTTCAGTGAAATCTCTATTCCCAGTGAGTGCTACACTTTAAAAAAAAATGAACTAGCATTCCATTGTCTTAGATTCATGTGCTGTATATACAGCGTTTGTACTGTTTGAAAGCCTGGAGCCCATCTCTTCCAAGAATGCTCAACATGATGTCCAGCTCGCAGTTGCCAAGAAAGAACTCTATTTGCTTTATTGGTTAAGAGAATTCCATTGCCAGCAGCAGGATCACAGGATCTTGTCCATTGTTCACCCCTGGTTGTTGCAAGATGATATTGGGTTGATTGTGCTGACCACTGATAATTTGATAAAATCCACAGGGGAAAATCTTATTGGGGTGTGTGTGTGTCACTCTTTATGAGTGTGATTATCATAAGCACCTTAGGGCTTGTGGGTTAGCTCACTTGTTTAAAGCGCCTGCTTGGGCAAACTCAGTTAGGCACAAGGGACTGCGGTCCAATTCCCAGCTCCACAGACTGCACCAGAACCAAAGGCAGCTTGAGCCAGCCAAAAAAATTCTTCACAAGCACCTCACTATCTTCTGTCCCTATAAAACCAATTTCCAGCTTGCTAAATAGTACTTGGAAGCCATACCAAAGAGTCATCCCTTGTTATCTATCAGAAAGCGAGTTTTATTCTGTATTTTTAATATTTACTTATATTATCTTCCAACATACAGTTTGTGGAAAGTTTTAACTTAGTACTCAAAAAGATAGAGAGCTTGTCACACGAATGTTTGCAGTGTCCCGAGAAAGCCCTTGTGAATATCATTTAAATATCATTGACTAATGAGTGAGCAAGGGTTGATGCTTGGAAGATTCTAGTTACCTAGAGCTATATTGGTAGCATTGAAGCAATTTCCATGGCACCTCCAGCTTTGGGTAAGGTAATGGGGCTAAGGTACTGAAACAGAATGAGAAGCAAAATGTAGGGCAATCCTGCTGCTGCTTCTCCTGTTCATACAAGGTCAGAAAGCACAGCCTGCCTGGTTAGGAAGGAGAGAAAGAGAGGTCACTGCTAATTTCCTGCCCACTCACATTCTGCCCGCTACGTAGGTGGCCTTCCCCCAGCTCCATGAATGACTGAATCTCTTGATTCTGTAACCTCCCATGGAAAATTTCCATTTACCTTCTTAATGCACAGCAAACTTGGCTGTTTTGCTTTTCCTCTTCTTCTTGGTTTCATTAATTACCTAAGCCCTTAGCATTTATTTGTTTCCAGCTGAACTGAAGTCAAAAGAAAATCATTCAGGAAGGTGGGAGGAAATTAGTATCGGCTGCCATATGCCATAAAACTGCTACAAGCAGATACCTACAAGTTGCGTCATTACAATGAATACATTGCTAATATGTTATCAACCTCCGCAGAAACCTCACAGCTACGGGTAATATCCTACGCTCTGACTCCCAAGTCATGAATCAAAGGAGATGTGTAGAAACTTACAGTCCCTCAGTTGGATGGATTTTTATTTTGTGTAAATTAATATACTTTACAAGTTGCACAGAGAAGTACAAATATGGATGGTCCAAGCCCATCTCTAACACTCAATGGCTACCTTGACCACCTGGAGGATGTGGGCCTGGGGTTGCCCTCCCCTTTCACACCACTTAAATATCTGAGAGCAAGATTTTATTCCCCCCAAATTTGCACAAGTGAGTGAGCATTCTTTAGCCAATAACTTTGCTGAGTGGGATTTATCCTAAATTCAACGTAAAATCAACACAGTGATCTACAGATTGAACACACTTCTCAGCTTCATGAAACAGAAGAAGTCCTTGTATTTATTAAAAAGAGAGAAAGGAACATTTTTATCTTGCCCAAGCAAAGTTTTGCTGACTGAAGAGATGACCCAGGCTTCCTGAACTGAGATAATTAACGTTGTCAGCTTATCACAAGACTGGCATAAACATGCTAGAAAATGACACCTTGTCTTAATCATTCTTTGCCCTGGAGGTAGTATTTCTCAAACACACGCAAACCTCCAGTTCTGATTTCGTATTAGCAACTGTGTTCAAGTTCACCTTCCTAGTGTAAAGGTCAGTTAGGTCCTCTGCTCCCAAGTCTGTGGACCATGCATTACAAATGCGCAGAGTGACGTCAAGGGAACACAGGGCAAGGAGAAAGTTTTAGTGGCCAGCGTGCACCTAGTTAATATTGAAAATAAAACCCATGCCACCTCACTGGGTTGAGAACTTATATTTAAAAAGCTTTCAAAGTGATAATTCCCAAATTGCTCTAGGCAATTCACTCAGAGCTTGGTGCTTTTTTGTAATTATACTAGAGAGTAAAGGCTATTCTTAGGCAGTCATAGTAGAGTTTATATTATATAAGTACTGTGTAATTCTTCTTAAATGCTGCCACTGAAACAAAGCAGTCCTAGGTTTAGAAATGCTAAGAGAGGTGACAAAGGCCAAGAATAAGAAAAGAAGGTTCTAATCATAAAATAACCAACCCATCTGATGGTTGATGTCTCAAGGGACCAGAGGTCTAATCAAACACACAACGGTACTTTAATTCCATGTAGATAATAGCTAACACTGAGCAGCTGATGGGTGGAAGTCAGCATTCTAAACTATTTTCTTTGATTATTCCACTTAATACATCTAATGACAGTCTGAATTTATTGAGCACTAATATGTCAAACATTAATCTAGGTGGAGACATTGCCCAGATCTCTCTCTCTCTCTTGATCTCTCTCTGTCTCTCTTGCAGTCACACACACACACACACACACACACACACACACACACACACACACACACGTAATTGCTTTCTACCAGGAAGCTGTGTAGCCAGGGTATGAATCTAAAAAGTCTAGTTACTAGAGTATAAAATTATTATAATTAGAAAGTATCATGAAACACAGCCTCCTTTGGAAACCAGGGAGAAATCTCATAAATCAAAGGCAGTTAAAGTGAAACAACTGGGAGGGGTTTGCATTCTCTGAATGATATTACTGAATTGCTAAGGATGAACTTTGCTCCAATGAAATAATTTGAGCAGGACTTGCCGGTGAAGAACTGGCATTAAGAGAAAGTACAAGGGGCCCAGCTTCCGGTTGCCCCACTCACTGGATGTGTGCTTTGGGCCCTGTTATTAAATTCTCTGATCCTCACATTTCTTGTCTGAGAGCTAGAGATTTTATAGCACCTAGTTTACCATGTTATGGTGAACAATTAAATGAGATGGTATAAATAAAATACTTTGTAGACCGTGTGTATAAACCAGTTTTAGTATTTGCCGTTTTTGAACCCTCAGACACAGACAACAGAACACGAGGAACTATTTTAAATCATCTTAGGAATGCAAACCCTACGACTTGTAAATGTCTGAGTGCACAGATGAGGCAGAACAGAGGACCGCAGCCCTCCTGTGTGCAGAACGTGTCAGCACGCTGGTGGGCACCACGGAGGGATGGAGGACAGACTGCGCCTGCACCAGCCACGTGCGCTGTTTGGTTCAGACTTACGTGTTGACTGAGTCCCCTTCGCCCGCGATTACTGGCTGTTCCATTCTGTGTCACCAATTTTGTTCTCTGTAGGTCTCTGTCCTCAGGATAACTATGTCATCCAGGGGCCATGAAAAGCAAGTGTGTCGAAGTGTCTTTGACAACCAAGATATTGCCTGACCCAACACACTATAATTTTTTTTTTTTTTTTAATTTCACAACCTCTGGTTCTATTTTTTCTGTTTATACTTTTTTAAAAAAATCTTTTATTTACTTATTTAGTTAGTACAAGGTCTCACTACACAGCTTGGACTCATAGTGATTCTCCTGTCTGAGCCTCCCCAGGTGTGTGCCACTATGCCTGGTTTCTGTGGCTAACCCGGTATGTGGCACTGGGGATGGCACTTGGGTCCTTGCATTTTCCAGGCAGGTGCTTACACCACTGAGCTATCTCCCCAGCCCTTGTATTTTGTTTTCCTTTCATCTTGTCACTGATAAGGACTTTTCCACTCAAAAATCCCCATTGTATGACCTACTATTACTAATTACCTTTTATGGTTTGTGTCTAGATGTCCCCTCAAAGCCTCATGTAGTCATGGAGTGTACTTCTGGAGTTTTTGATTGATTCCTGGTCCAATGCTGGGATTATGAGCATGAGTGCTACTGGGATTACGAGTGTGAGTGCTACTCACATCTGGGGCAGGTAGCCTATATACAATATAAGGGAGGAAAAGAGGCCTGCTCTCTGTGCTGCTCCTCCCTTTTTGCTCTTTCCATTTTTGTTTCCCACCACCATGGACTGTTGTCCTTTTCCGTGAGCCACTCTGCCTTGGAACCAACCCAGTATGGATTGAAACTCCCACAAACTGGGAGCAAGATAAGCCTTTCCTTCCTTAATTTTGGGGATCAGGTATTTTGTCTCAGAAACGAGAGAAAAGTAACCAAGTTACTTCTCCCATGTGTGTACTTCCAGAAGTATTCTCCTTATTTGTCCAGAGTTTAATGTAGAGTGTGCATAAGGAGAGTCACATGGAGAGAAAACATTCTCTCATGCTTTCACAGAGAGCAAATTGGTCAATCAATGGCTGTGACTCATCCACATGGCTGACACTGACAAAGGATCTACAAATTTCAGTACAGGGTTACAGGATAAATCCTAAGGGGACTTGACTGACCTTGTCAGATACAAAGATACATTTCTTATTATATAGGTCTTGCTTTATCTTGATCTTAACCATCCATCAGAAAAGTATAAAAATGAGGTACAAAAAGTAAAGCCATATTAATATGCTGAGCTGTGAAAGGCTCAAGTCAAAAACTTCTGGCATTGCCAGTCCTATGGATAACCCACTACTATTATGGACTACTGGACTATATTGAATTAGTTTGCTGAATTCACACATCTATTCTAATTAATTGGCAATGGAATACCCATCTCTGACAAAACTAAACAAATACAGGGGATACAAATGAAGGCCTCTTATGTTATCTGTATATACAAAATAGTTACGATAGATATACAGCTACTTTCTCTTATAGTTAGGATAGATATACAGCTATGTTCTCTTAATTCCATGAGAAGAAAGATTTGTACTAATAGTGTTTGGTCAGGACATCATGTCTGCATCTTGTACTATGAGTGACCACTATGAAGACAATAATATGCAATGTATTAATTATTGAAACTGTCCTACTAATCAGTTTTGAAATTGTCTCCTTGCTATTTGTTTTTCAATAAAATTAATTTTAAAAAAAGAGTTTAAAATACAGGGCAAAGCTTCACTCAAGTAACCATACAACATGATCATTTAAATTTGAAAATTAATGAGCTATGTCTTTGGGATACTGCTCATTCCAACTGTTCAGTGACCCCCAAATCGGACTGGAACTCCATTCCTGCATTGTCAAAGGTTACTTTGCATTTCACAATGGGGGAAAATGTGCACACAGAGTGAGAGACTTTACTCTGCATAAAGTATAGTAATTCTCAGCCTATTCTCTTATGCATCTATGAGGCCTAGCTTTTAGAAGCCACATTCCACTAGCATGCACAAAACTCCAACTTATCTTAAATGCAGTGGCCTAACACACAGCATCTTACAATTCTTTGGGTTACAAATGTGGCAGAGGTTCTGAGGGTTTCTCTGGATGCTCAAAGAGAAGATGAACTCTGCCTGCTTCACCTTCCAGCTTCCATCTACATTTCTTAACTAATAATCCTCTTCCGCTATTTCCAAAATTAGCAACATTACATTTCTGTGATGCTTCCTCCTTTATCACCTCTTCAAACCTCAGCATCTGACCTCAGCTGGTAAGATGGTTACTTATTAAAATTAAAACACCATTATATTTCATAAATATAGTTTAAAAATCTTGTTTCATGATGTTTTTAATGAAACACATTTGCAATAACTTATATCAGTTCAGTGATCATTTGGAGAGTTTATTTTACACTGATGAAAACTTCTTTTCTATTAAACCTGAATAAACAGCCCAAGAAAACTACTGCCTCTAATTAAGGTTCTACCATGCCTTAAGGGCCATATAAATCAATTATTCATTAAAAAAGACCACCATGCTGTAATATGGGATAACCCATCGTGCAATTGAGAACTTATCAGGAATAGCATATGACAGGGATCCCTTGCATTTGTGCATTACAGTTCTAAGTGATATTTATTGATCTAGAAGACTCCAGCAATAATTAATCACGAATTATTCATGGCAGATAGAAGAGCTCTTGTTATCTGATGGGACGCATTCCCAGCCAATCTGCACCCAGGAGATGTTGGAAGTCTCCTGGCTTTTGGCCCTGTGTAGGAGCTCGATTCTTCCAGCTACTTGATTCACAAGAACATCTTGTATTTCAGGGAAGGAAAAAAAAAACTAAACAAAAAAAATCTGCCCTTTGAATAGGATGAATAATGAAGAAAAATCTCTGCAACTGAATATTTTTAAAACATATCATCATTTAAAATTTTTATCTTGACTATATATTTTTTTAAATGTTGAAATGCTAGGACTTTCATGTTTTTTATAAAAAAAATCATGAAAACTTCTGAGTTTTGCTTCTAGGGGTCTTCCAAGCCAAATTTTAAGATATCTTCATTTTTCCCTTTTTCAGTAGGGATATTTAATATGCTTCACATTTTTTCACATATTAAGAGTTATGCTTTTCCACCTTTCTTTACAATTTTCATTCACATATTACTAGGTCTCTGGAACTAAATGAAAGGTTTTAGTATGAAATCATAGGCAGAATTTGGAATAGAAGTACTATTTTTAGCAGAGTTTAATAAAATATAAAGCTTTAAGGCATCCCTGTGGTTTAATTACAGTTTCCTCTGTTCTGGGTCCTTATATTCTATAGCAAAGTTCAAAAGAAGTAAAGCAATTTTCATAGACAGTTCTAACTTAAACGAGTACTTCAGAGTAATAAGGACAGAGGGAGAAAGGAAGAACACATTTATCAAGCACTTATAACTGTGATTGGAATTTTAAAGGAAAATTTAAAACTATTGTACATAAAAGTGGACACCACCTTGCCAGAATCCTGTCATTTCATTGTGGCATTGGTCCAGTTCTGTATGTCCACATCTGCACTTTAATCTGTTTCCCTCAAAACACCTAGTAAGACAGTGTGAGCCTAGCATGCAAGGCCGACTTGCTTCCAACTCTTTGAGAACCTGATTTCATTTCTTTTGGGTACATATGTCACCGGGCAGTTGCTGAATCACATGGCAGTTCTATTTTTCATATTCTGAGGAACCTTCCTACTGTTTTCTCCAGTGGTTGCACCACTTGATATTCCCACAGCCTGTGATCAAGGGTTTCAAATTCTTGACACCTTCTACAACTCTTATTATCTTTGGCTGTCATGTATTATTTTTGTATCTCATTCCAGTTTTAATTTGCATTTTTCTCATGCTGAGTTAGGTTGAATATTTTTGCTTGTATTATTGACCATCATACTTCATCCCTAGGGAAATCAGTAGCTGTGTCTTTTGCTGCTTTTAATCCTGTTTTTAAAATGGAGTTGTAGGAGTTCTTTCATGTCATTTCGAACATAAGTATAAAAAGAAATCTTAAGTTATAGGACAACAACAAACAAATCCAGAATCGCCAAAGCCATTCTGAGTAAGAAGACAAAATTGGGGGTATTCACATTTCCTGATTGAAAGCTGTGCTTCACCCTATCATGATCAAGAAATATGTTATTAGCATAGAAATAGATGCAGGGAAGTAGCATACATAACGTGACAAGTTTAATGTCTCCAACAAATACTTGTTAGAAAGCTGGACACACATATGAAAAAGGATGAAACTGGGCCTCCTTCCTAAATTACACTCCTCAGGACATCAACTCAAGATGGATTGGTGACTTAGACACAAACTCAAAAGCTGTCAAACCTTTTAGAAGGACACAGACGCAAAGCTTCATGGCATTAGTTTTCTTTCTAATTTTAGCATTATTGACATACATTACTGTGAAAAATATGGTTTTGAGATGCAGTGAGTAACTGGAAAAAGCTCTGTGTCATTTCACCATAAAAAATCTCACTGAACTTACATATTTTAGACTCCTGCCTCCCAAAATATTCCCTACTGATTTCTTTTCCTCCCATCAATCCTTGTAGCATTTATGGCCTGCAAAATAAGATATAAATTTCTGTTCCTAAGTAACTTAGAATTCACATTTTAAAAACTAAGTATAAGTCCAATCCTTTATTGACCTTCAAATAGGATTTGACATGGAATCAAATCAAGAATCAATCATTTTAAAAGCTGTAGTTTGACTGTCTGCGTATCATACACTTGAAATCGCACTCATATTAATTTCCCAGTTTTGATAATGTATTGTCAGTGATGAAGATGCCATTGGGGTAAATTAGATGAAGAACTGTTTGTACTACTTTTACAACTCTGTTCAATTATCTATAAAGGTTTCAAGATAAAAACTTAATAAAACTCATTAATTCTGCTGAATGAAAACTATGGCTAGCTGGTTTCTAATTAGAAGCCACCCATGTCCGACAGAGAGAACGCTGTGGTCCCTGAAGCCAAGAACAATTTTATATGGTCCTTTGGACTTCCTCCGCAAACACTGATGTTTTATTGGGCTTACAGTAAGGGTTATGGAGGAGAAGGTAGAAAATTCAAGAGCATAACAGGATTTGCACAAATATTTGTTAATTGATAAATGGGAGACATAAAAAATGAGTTAAATTTTTGGGCACAAGAATTCAGGGCGATGGCACTCCTAGATTTACCTCCTTCATAAGACTAAGAAAAATAGATTCAAGATATAAAATATCTGAATGGAAAAATGTTTGATCTTGAGAATAAATAAGCATTATTCATATTACTATGGGCAGCCAAGCCTTGCCTTGAGATCCAACTCAACATACGTTGCCAAATGATTAGGAAGCTGGCTCAGGCACTGAGGACCATTGTGATTTAATTTACAGTGTTCTTTTTTTTCATTTTCGTACCAGGTATTGAATATGCCACTGAGCTATATCACCCTATCATGATCAGGGTTCTTAATATGAAGAGAAGCCTGTTATTTCTTGGACAAATCAATATTCACAACTTTGCAAAAACTTTTAATTTATTTTCTGTATTTATCTCTTAAAGTACTGCCTAATGGGATGAAGCAAGAGAACTTTCAGACAGATTTTTTAAGAACAGGAAGTATGGGGGCTGGGGAGATGGCTCAGGGAGATGGCGGAGTAAAATACGCTCTTGCCTGGCAAGCGCAAGAGTCTGAGTTCAATCCCCTGTTCTGCCAAAAAAGAAAGAAAGAAAGAAAGAAAAATATAGGAAGTTAATCCTTGAGACTGATTATCTTTCTACATTAAATCGTGGAATTTATAAACTTTTCTTAACACTGTAGTATTTTATAAACACAACTTATGAAAGGGCAATTTTTAAAAGTTTTTTTTCTAAATATTGAGGGAAAGAAAACTATTTTCGTTTTACTTGTTTCTACTAAAGGTACAGTCTAAGGAGTATGGTATTCCTAAATTCTAGATTATGGGTTCAATTCCCATATTGTCTACTTAAGTTTTTCCGGGAGGAAGTTTGATATAGGTTGAGTCTGTCATATCTGAAATACTTAAAGCTACAAGTACCTCAGATCATAGAATTTATCTGGATTTGAAATTTTTGCATATAATTTACAAGTCTAACACCTTTAATCTCAATATCTAAAATCTGAAATGTTTTGACCATTATGTCAGCATTTAAAGTGTTTCAAAATTTGGAGCCTTTCAAGTTTTGGACTTTCAGATTGAGGATGCTTAACAGATCTCATAGTCAGGCCACATGTTTAGCTCCCAGGGACCCCTGCAGATTATCCCAGCTCATCCACACAGTTGCCAAACCTCTCAATGTATTGTCTTAAAATCAAAGTTGTTGAGATGCATACTTAAAAAAAAAAAAGTCTCATCTTTCTAGGATGTGAACCAAATCCTAGTTTTAAGAACCCATAGCAAAGCTTCCTATTTGCTCTGTCCCACAGAGTATTTTTGACTCGTTTGTTTCCACTCACCAGAACACTAATACCACGAGGGAAGTGGGCTTATCTGTTTTATTTCCTGTTGTATCACTGCTACTCTCACCGTGCCTGGTGCTCCATGTATATAAAAAGTAGCTATAGGTAGGGTTATAGATATACTAGAAAGGCATTCAAAGCTAAGATTTTTTTTCTCAGATGAAAACTGAATACTTTTGCAATTCCCAAAGCATGATTCCCCAGTTTAGTGTTAGCTTCATCCTGAAATCTTTAGAAATGCAAATTCTCTGGATTCACTACAGATCTTCTGAGTCAGAACCCCTGTGGGCAGTGTTCTGAAATAAGGACTGTGACCCACACTCTAGGTGACTGAGGGACGGCAAGGTTTCATACTGGTTGTTAGAATCCAATGATGGCAACTTTTGCTTATTTGAGATAACTCTCAGTTGCCTATTTGGAGCAGCTGGTCCAAATCACATAAATTTGGCCTATGTAGTACACGTATGTGTGTGTATGTGTTGCAGTGATTTTCTGGGAAATGTGCTTTCCTATAGAAAAGATACATGGGCCAAGAAGGTTTGATCACTTTTTGTACTTTATGTAGGGATGGAACCTTGACTTACCCAAGATATGTGAGGCAGGACCAGACCGGCAAAAGAGTGAACCAGGAACTGTCACTGTAATACCTCCTCCCAGCTCACCTCTTTTCTGGTACTTTTCCTAAACAGAAGTTATGTAATGAATATGGGAATAAAGTGACAGTGTGTTATTAGCCCTACACTCAAAGCCAAAGATCTGGGCTTTGTTGCTGTTTGTTTTGCTTTGTTTCTGTTGCCTACATGAACCATAAACTGACACAATGTCACCCTAGGACTCCTCATTATTTCAGTGAGTTAAGTGATACCAAAGAGTACATTTTTTTTTCATTTGGTAACACCACATGCCTGCAATGTTCCAAAATGAAAATATGTTCAAATGTTAAAAAAAAGTAGAGAGGTACAATATAGATGCAGACCCAAAAGGCCCCTGACAGATAAGAGGAACTGATTAAATGTAAAAAAAAATACAATATTTAAGAGGATGAAAATAAGCTTCAGGACCTGCATTAAACATATACACCCAACTTAGATACCTGGCTCAACAACATCATACATTAAGCAAATAAACACACCCTAAAACTGAACAGCAAACCCCTAAGCTTTCATTTGCAATGCAATCCCATGGGCCACATGAAGTTCTTTGTCTCTCCGATAGCAGTGCTGACCTTAGGATGCCTCAACAGAAAAAAGTACCTAGAAGCCAACTGACAGTTGTGCTCCAATCTGTTCTGGGCAAACCACATCTAAGAGGACAGCATGCAATGGCCCCAATGGAGTGGATGAGGTAAGTGGAAAGGTGACAGTGATGTTGCAGACAATGTGACTGGATATTATTATCTCTGTGGAGTAAAAAAAGTCACTGTCTATCCCTGGCCTAGAATGGAAAGACTTAGGCATGAGTAGATGCATGGCTTAGGCATGAGTAGATGCATGCCGATTATTTTCAATATGAAAAGCTTGTCGCATGGAAGAGGTATTTATCATGTTCCATGAGACTCTTAAGGAGAGAAACTTAAAACCAGCGAGGAGTTCCAAAGTCTTTGGGTCCCAAGAAGTAAGGAAGATCTCTTGCAACAGCTTCCTGTGTTACTTTCCCTGGCCCATAATATCCATGATTTCAACCACACATGAATGCAGAAGTTAACACTTTACACATAATCCACATAGAGATGTAGTTAATATTTTAAAGAAATAGATCTTGAATTAAGGAGATCACCCTTGATACTGTGGATGGACTTCATCCAGCTCCTGAAAGGCTCTGTGTGCAAGGCAGCCACAACTGGAAACACATCTGGCACTCCCAGGGGGCTTCGTCAGGGTTTGGCTGTTCACTGATTAGTGGAAATTTTCTTCTAAAACAAAAACCTCAGGTTTTGTGAGACTCATATGGTGATATCCTAATGATCCTATCATTTCCTAATAGAAAATGTTCCAGAGGACGTGGAACATAACTGAACATAACAAAATGAAAATATTTAGCAGTACAGGGCCAAGGGCTTTGCAGAATCATAAAGTAAACGTTTTGCCCTGCCTGTTGCACCAATAAGCTGGGTGACCTACTAAAGGATCTCTCTGATACATTTCTCATATATATGTATATCAGCTTGCATATCTGGGTATTCTTGATGAAATCACCTACTTCAGACTGCCTGGAATTTATAATAAAGCACTTCTATTTTTAATGGGATGGAAGAAATTATGGCTGATTTTTAGAAACCACATCTATTTTCAAAGGCAGCTGTAGCAACAGAGATTCATTTGCAGTGGAATTTTGGCTTCAAGGCCAATGCCACCTTGAAAATTTGGCTGATTTCCCCAAATCCATAAGTTGGAGAAATACCAGGAATAAAAAGGGTAATTTCAAGGATGATTTAAATTTTCTTCACACCCTTCAAGTGAGTCCTTGTCAGTTGCCAAGAAAGCTGTCAAGATCCGAATGTGTCCAATAGGATGTCTGATATCTAACTGTAGAAAGAATGTTTCAGTGAATAAATTAGATGTTCATTAAGAATAAAGAAAGACTGAATTTTAATAATACACTGCCATACAAAAAAGAGAGGACAGAGATAGGCCCCTTGGCTTTAAAAATGTTCTTGTTTCAATTTTTCCCCAGTATTGTTTTTCCAGTTATACTTTTTCTTCCTTTCTTATTCTTTTCTGTGGTTCTTGCATTCCTCCACTCTCTTTTAAATGTAAAGTTTTAAAAGCCTTCTTCCTTTTATATGCTGGTAAAAGTGACAAGTCCTCTCAGGAGAGAACCCTTTACTAAGAATTGATTATTGAAATCTACAAAGTGTTTACCCATCAACAAACAACTGACTTCAATTTCTCTTTTTTCTTCTTTTTTTTT
>PVKA01020848.1:0-39610 GCA_004027165.1 Ctenomys sociabilis | reverse complement strand
AAAAAAAAAAAAAAGCACCTGCTAGCAGAATGGAGCTTTTCCAATGCAGGCTTCCTTCTTTCTTGTTTCCCTCTCATTCCATGCAGGCTGTGATCCTGTTAGGCATCCACAGTCAGAGTAGCTCTTTCCCCTGCTTTTGCAGTCCTACATGCAGTCATCTCTGGAAACTCTAAAGACACACCTGTTCTGCTAGGTGTCTCTCAATTCAGTCAAGTGGATGATCACAACAGTTTCAGATGTTTATATTTAGCAGTCTCTAGGGTTGATATTTGCTGCAACAAAGCTCTGGGCTGTGGGAAAATTAAAGTGCTTTGAAGATGTCATCAATAAAACTGTCCTCAGATTTATAATCAATGAAAATTCCTTGGTACCTCCAAGAATTGAAAGGACCCATTGGCCACGCCACAACAGCAGGGAATCAGGAAGGGAAATAAAAGATGGTACAGAAGAGAGATCACATGACAATGCAAGCGGCCAGACAGGCTCAGGGCCCAGGCTGACTATTGTAATAACTTGCTCTTGGATAACCGCCTGGAATTCTCCAATGAGAAGCATGTTCCTCCTCTCAGGGCCAGACCTCGACTGACCTAACCACTTCTATGAGGCACAGGCTCTGAAGGTTCCACCACTTCTCAGCATCACTGCACTGGAACCAGACCACCACCACTCCACACACTTGGAGATGTGCTCAGACCACAGCACCTGTCAACATTGCATTTCTATTTATTCATTGAGTTCTGCCCTCTTAATAGACTGAATTTCATTTGCTATAAGAGTTTCTTTTTTCCATTTATGTATGTATTTGGAACAGGGTCTCACTATGCAGCTCAGACTCCTGGTGATCCTCCTATTCTCAGCCTCCCCAGTGCTGGGATTACAGACATATACCACCATGCCTGGACTCAGTAGCTGGCTCAGTGCACACGGGGGCAGGGCCGACGTGGCATTCAGGACCGGGGATGGAACCAGCTGTCTCGCCCATCCCCAAGAGTTTTTCTTTATCCTAAAATGTGTTCATAACTTGCTGCTGTGTTGCTTCATTTTCTTCCCAGCACTGGTTTCAGTTTTTTATTACAGTTTTGTTGGAGTCATTTTACTTGTTTTTTTCCTTAACTAATCTCTTATGAGAGCAAGAGCCTAGCATGTTTTTTTAAAATGTATTTTTAATTGGCACACAGCAACTGTACATGTTTAGGTAGTATAGTGTAAAATTTCAGTGCTGCATTTTGACTACAATACCACACATTTTTGATGACCATTATATTGGGCATTCCTAGTACAGTGGTACTTATGTGTACAAACTTAATTCTTCCTAGGATTCTGGTAATAAACCAGATTGGATGAGAAGCAAATCATATTTCCTCATGAGGTCAGCATTGAACCAAACTATTGAATTTGATTCAGTTTTTGTCTAGTATGCTTTGTAGCTGGAATCGAAAAAAGAATTAAGTTTGTGAGCAGACCTGGTGGGGAAAGGCCTCAGGACTCAGCTGTAAGGCCCTGCCTCCATGTTGGCATGATCCAGGGGCAGCAGCTACGGCTGGGATGACAGAGCACAACAAGGAGCAGTGAAATGAGCTGAGGGCTTGGAGTGCAATGCTTTCACAGTTTTCCATCCAGCCTCAATTACTTTTGCATCAGAGGCTGGAGAAAAATGAGGAAATAGACCAGACTACCCTCAAGTCTGCATACAGTGAATAACACCCAGATGAAGTTCCTCTTTATGAAATATTCTCCCAAGAAAAATCTAAAAGATAATGATCTCACGGGCATTTTAAAATCATTCGAGTTGGGCCAGGGAAATAGCTCAGACATAAACCCCCGCATGGCAAGAGCAAGTTCCCAAGTTTAATCTCTGACACTCGAAAAAATAAAAAAATTATTAGCTTTGCATGCTAAGAAAGTCTTGGTGTTGTCAAAATCTTTAGTGACAGTTATGCATGAAAAATTAAGTGAAATTAAGTAGATTTAAGTACAAACAAGAGGCCAGTGAGATAGCTTAGCGGACTAACACCTGCTTAGACAAGCACAGGAACCAAGGTTTGATCCCTGGCACCACATACCATGCCAACCATGCCCCCAAGGGTGGGCTGAGCCAGCCAGAGTCCAAGGGTAGTGCACCTGTCATCTCAGTGCCAGGGAGGCTGAAAGCAGGAGGATCACCACAGGTCCAAGCTGCATAGTGAGACCCTGCAACAATCTAATTAAAAAAAAAAAAAATGAGGAAGGGGTTAGGGTATATAGTTAAGTGGCACAGAGCCTACTTGGCAAGTCTTAAAAAAAAAAAAAAAAGAAAGAAACATGAATAAGCAGGAAACACATTAAATGGCATACAGCTGTTTTAAGCAGATCATAGTCTTGACACATCTGACATCCAGTTCTTGGAAGATGCTGGAAATTCTGTATAAGAAGACAACTGCTCCAGGAGTAGGTGACTTGGAGCTACAGTGTGATCCAGACCAAAGCCCTGCTGACCCAGGCAGTGATGCATAGACGGATGCAGTCTCCAAGAGGCTTGACAGCCGCAACATGTATAGCCCTGCTGAGAGGGCTTTCCTTTTTTTTTTTTTTTTGAGACAAGATTTTGCTATGTAGTACAGGCTAGTTTTGGACTTGCTTTGTAGCCTAAACTGGCCTTGAACTCACTTTAGTCTTCCTGTCTCAGGCTCCCACATGCCGCGTCCTTTTTTTGGTACTAGAAATCAAACTCATGACCTCACATTTGCCAGGCAGGCATTGTGCTGCTGAGCTGTGTTCCTAAGGCCCTGCCCCTTTTTTCCTAAGAAAAATAATTTTCAGGAGAATATTCTTCTGATAGCCTTGATGATTGAACTTAATAAACTGACCTTAACACTTCAAAAATAAAATGTTCACTTCCTCTTGCTGGTGAGCCAAATATTACATATTTAACACTATTTAATGTTGGAGAGAGATCCTACCTCTAACATCAAGAATTGAAGGTGTTGAAGGCAGCTGCCATGAGGATTTGTGGTTTATGTACAAGGACTAGAATGCCTTGTATTTTCTAAAAATACTATGATAGTTACTTTTGCAAATATTGTCTTTCATATAGTGTTAAAATATTAAGATGAAGAGAACATTAAAAAATAGAATATTAAACCTGGATGCTAGCCTTTTAGCACAGTAAATTTGTTTTTTTGTTTTTTTGGTGGAACTAGGGATTGAACTCAGGCCCTTGCACTTGCCAGAGAAGCACTTATTCCACTGAGCCATCTCCCGGCCCCAGTAAATTTGTTTTAACAGAACCAGAAGTGCAGATTATAGGCAGGAATAAAGTAGACATCATTACTATAATATCACTTGAATGTAAATTTTTGTTGTTTATAGCAGTTGTGTACTCCTGGGCCCTTCTCAGGTTAGATTTATGATTTCCTCCATCGAATTTTTTTTCTTTTAATTTAGTACAGGGTCTCCAGGGTTTCAGGGTCTCAACATGTAGATCAGACTCATAGTGACTCTCCTGTTTTCAGCTTCCCAAGCCCTGGGATTATAGGCATGCACCACTGAGCCCAGTTTCAATCGCCATCTCAGCATACCCCATGGGTGGGGCCGGCATGGCACGCCAGGGATTGAACCCTGGCCACTGCACTCCGCTTAAGCAAGCGTTTTAGTCTCCTGAGCTATCTGGCTGGCCCCCATCTGAATTTTTAAAATTAATTTATTGGTACATTTAGATATGTATAATGATTGTCACAGGACATTTGTATCTGTACATGATATATTTTGAGTTCTCTTTTTTTCTCAATCCCCTCTCCTCTCTTCAATACTTCTTCACCTCACTACCCAAGTCTTAATTTTAAAAGTGAAATCTGAGCACCAGCCAAATAGCTCAGCCAATTAAACCGCCTACAAGCAGGCACAGGGGCCAGGGATTCGATCCTCATGCCTGCCATGCTGGTCCTGCCCCCGGGGCGCACTGAGACAGTGGTGGGAGTGGTGGTAGACTAGGAATGATGGCACACACCTCTAATCCCAGCTCTTGGGAGGCTGTAAACAGGTAGATCACTTCTAGTCCAATCTAGTAGTGAGACCTGAACATCCTATAGACCATTCCCTACAAATAAAATAATAATAATAAATCTAATCCAAAAAAGAATTAAGCCAGGTATAATGGTACACACCTATAATTCCAGCACTGGGGAGGCTGAAGCAGAAGGATCATTACAAGTTCGAGACCAACCTAGGATACAAAGTGAGCTCAAGGCCAGCCTGAGTTGCATAGTGAGACCCTATCTCAAAAGACAACAACCAAAAAATTAAGTTCATGAACCAAGGTATCACTGTACTATATACATCCTCTCATTAAATGTTAGCAGGAAGGAATGGGAGCTTTATATGGTCACATGCTGTGACTGCTGTGCTTAGGCAGCTCTGAGCATGTAAGTGATGAGCATTTCTTTCCTGTTTGCTTTATCATATGAAGTTTGTTCTCTTTTTCTTTTATGGTCTTGGGATTAAAGCAGTAATCTCTTAGACTGTGTCCAGTAGTGTTCAGTAGCATGGTAGAGCTTGGTCTGCCACCTTGCACACAACCAAGGACAAGGGCTGAGCCCTGAAGGTAAGTGTTAACTAGAAAGGAAGCATCAGGCTGCAATCCAGAGGCCTCAGTTCCACTTCTGACTCTGCTGTTCATTGGCTGTGGTTTGAAGTGAGATCTTGTAGAGTGAGGTTGGATTGGATAAAGTCATAAAATGCTAGGAAGAACCTGGGAATGTTGAAGTTGGAGGTGAGTGGCAGTGTGTGGACACAAGGAACTTTGCTGCTCAATGAGGCTCCCTAGGCTGCCGACTCTTAGCAGGAGCCTCACGGTGCAGAGTGAGCAGCCTGCCTGAGGGCACCATGTGTGCCCACCAGGAACAGCAGCACTTTCTGCTTTCCGAGGGTGGCCATAGCCCAGTTTTTGTATATCCTTGCCAGTACGTGGTAGTGTCTGTCCTTAGCCATTTCAGTGGGTATAAAGTAATAACCCCACTGTAATTCAGATTAGCATTTTCCTAACAACTATGAATGATGTTATGTATTTCTTATGTTATTTGTTTTGTTTTGTTTGTCTTTTTGAGACAGGGTCTCGCTATGCAGTTCAGGCTGGCCTTAAGCTCACTTTGTAGCTCAGGCTGGTCTCGAACTCACAACAATCCTCCTGCCTTAGCCTCCCTAGTGCTGGGATTACAGGCATGCGTCACCACGCCCGGCTTGTATTTCTTATGTTATTATCAGTCATTTGTATATTATCTTTTAAGGAATTCTCAAATCCTTGCCCTTTTAAAAAAAATTCTAGATTAGTGATAGAACTTTTAGAGATGAGTACCCAAAGTCCAACCCAAAACTCGCTTATTTATCAGAGTGCCAACACTGAATTAAACCTGAACACTCAAGTTTTACTTTAGAAATAACTCATACATTAACATCTTTTGTCTCAAAAGGAAAAGTAGCATGCATGCCATAGGTTCACCACCATTGTTCTAGATACAAGTACTTTATCAGGTGTACAATTTCTAGGCATTTTCTGCCGTTCTGTGGTTTTTTTATTTCCTTATGGAATCATTTTCAGCATAGTAGTACTATCTGTATTTTTCTTTGATCATGTGTATTTTGGTATTACATTAAAAAAAAAAATCATTGCTGATCCTTCGGTTCATGAGCGTGATGATGGAGTGTTTATGCCTTATGCATGAGATGTGCCAACCTCAAACCTTGTTACAATGTGGGCACATTACAGTCTGACATAAAAAGTAAAAAATAAATAAATAATAAATAAATAATAGATCATTGCCTAAGCCAGGTATCTTAGTTACTTTTTTCTCATTGCTAGGACAAAACACCCTACACCTAAGTTAAAAGAGCAAAAGATTTATCAGGCACAGTTCATAGATATTTCAGTTCTTAATCAGCTGGCTCCAGTGCAGGGTGGCATTGCAGAGGTGAGACAGTTCATGGCAGGCAGGAGCAGCAGAGCAGTGAAGAAGCACAGCAGCAAGTGGGAAGTGACCACACTGTCATCTTTCTGTCCCACGGGGAACGTAGCACTCACACATGGAGTGGGGCACTCTTAATCCTCCTAGAACTATACCAGACCAACCAGTGGACTAATTTAGTAATCATATACCTTTGATCTCAGCATCATACACTCTTGATCCAGCCACCTTTGAAAAACCCCATTTAGGGCTATGTGAGGTTTTAGGGGGACATTTAAATATAAACCATAACACCAAGGTTACAAATACTTGCTCTATTGTTTTCTGTTAAGTGTTTCATAGTTTTAGTTCTTGAAATTTCTGTGGTCTACTTTCACTTAATTTTTTCCTCTTGTACTGGGAATCATACCTAGGTCCTTGCATGTGCTAAGTGGATTGTACCACTGAGCTTACATCCCCGTCCCTGAGTTAATTTTATGTATGGTATGAGATTGGTGTTCATCTTCATTCTTTCATGTAGATTTCTGAACTGTTTTCTGAACTGGAATATTTGAAATCAAGTGTATTTTACACGTTTACTGGTTTTACTAGGATACTCTTGTCAGGTCATCTAAGTGCCTTAGCTGGCTGCAAAAAGTAAAGGCTTTTTTTTTTTTTTTTTTTTTTTTTTGGTAGAACTGGGGATTGAACTCAGGCCCTTGTGCTTGCCAGGTGAGCACTTATTCTACTGAGCCATCTCCCTAGCCCCAGTAAAGGCTTCTTGACCCTTACTGGGGTGCTGCTTAGACATGAATGCACTGAAGGTAGAGAACATTTATGCCCTTTGGTGTGATATGGATTAAAGCACAATGGAGACCTTTTGGGTTAAGTTGCCATTTATTTGTATGTATCTTTGTAAGAGAATTCATTGGACTCATTTTATTTTGGTTTGTTTTAATACAGGACCTTATTATGTAGTTCATACTGACCTTGAACTCAGGATGTAGTTCAGGATGGCTTCCATTTGTGGATATTATCTGCCAGTCTCTCAGAATATCTGTTATTCTTTCATTTTCTGATACTCATAGAAGTCTTATTTAAACATTTAGTCTACTCCGTCACAGCAACCATTGAAGAAGAGTAGCCGTCTCTCCACTTTCCCCAGCCATGGCCCTCTGCTATCCCATGGCCATGGGACTCAATAAGGGCCACAAGGTGATGACTAAGAATGTAAGCAAACCGAGTCATGGTGGCCATCATGCATGCTTCACCAAACACACCAAATTCATGCGGGACATGATCTGGGGGTGTGCGGCTTTGCCCCCTACGAGCAGTAAGCAGTGAGCAATGTACCGTAAAGCTGCTCAAGGACAAGCACGCCCTCAAGTTCATCAAGAAAAGGGTGGGGATGCTCATCCATGCCAAGCCAAGAGGAAGCATGAGGAGCTGAGCAATGTGCTGGCTGCCATGAGGAAGGCAGCTGCCAAGAAGGACTGAGCCCCTCTAGAATAAAACTTTGCAGAAAGTTTAAAAAAAAAATTTTTTTTTAGTCTAGCTGAAGAGATAGCTCAGTGAAAAAGAATAATAATACAATATTTAGTCTTATCGTCTAGTGATCCAGCTTTGTAGGTGCGGACCAGTAGGTCCCAAGAAATGATTTTCTTTCTTTTTTTTAATGTATTTAGTACAGGGTCTATATGGTCTGCAAGGTCTCATTGTGTAGATTGCACTCGTAGTGTTTCTCCTGTTTTCAGCCTCCCAAGTGCTTGGATTACAGGCATGCACCACCATGCCCAGTCTCAGTTGCTGTTTCAGCATGCGCCAGGGATGGGGGGTGGTATAGCATGCCAGTTATCGAACCCTGGCCTCTGTGCTCTGCCTGAGTAGGTGCTTTAGTTGGGTGAGCTATCTGGCTGGCCTTTATATTCTTAGTCTCTCTGGCTCTGTCTGTCTGTGTGTCTCACTCTCCTGGCTTCTTGGTCAGTCTATCCAAGAGTATCATATGACTTCAGCTCATCATCTCTGGGATGATTCTACCTTTAAAAAACAGAAGAGTAGGTAAGTAAAGCTCTCAATTTTAGGTTCTTTCTGTAATGTCCTTCTGAACATTTTGGAGTACTGGTTTAGTGGTCATGTGTTTTTCCATTGATTTTGAAAGATAGTTTTATGGGGTGCATCAATCTGGGCTGGAGGTTGTTTTCTTTTAGGACTTGAAATACTTCACTTCAGGCCTTTGATGACAGGGTTTGTGTTGAGAAGTCTGCTGTGATTCTTTTTTTTTTTTTTTTTTTTTGTCTTTTTGAGACAGGGTCTCACTCTGCAGTTCAGGCTGGCCTCAAGCTCACTTTGTAGCTCAGGCTGATCTCGAACTCACAACAATCCTCCTGCCTCAGCCTCCCGAGTGCTGGGATTACAGGCATGCGCCACCACGCCCGGCAGCTCTGCTGTGATTCTGATGGACTTTCTTTTCTAGGCAATTTGTTTCTTTTTCTTTTCTTTCTTTTTTTTTTTTTTTTTTTTTTCTATATTTTAGGGAAGGGTCTACAGGGCGTTCAGGGTCTCACTACTAGATTGGACTCATAGTGATTCTCCTGTTTATAGCCTCCCATGTGCTGAGATTACAGGAGCGCCACCATACCCAATCTCATTTGCTATCTCAGAGGGCCCCAGGGAGGGAACCGGCACCGAAGGCTAGCATTGGAACTGGGCCCCTGTGCCTCAGGTGCTTTGATCTGCAGAGCTATTTGGCAGGCCCTTTTAGCCGATTTGTTTCTTATCTCAAACACCTTTTAATATTCTGTTCCTGTGTTGAATTTTGGAATACTGACCATTATATGCAGATTTTTTTTTTTTTCCTAATTGGAGTTCTTCTGTGTGCCTCACTTTTCTGTATGTCAAATTATTTTTCCATGCTTAGGAAGTTTTCTGCCATTATCTCTGTGAACAGTCTTTTTAATGTCATCTGTGCAGTTTTCTACTTTTTCATTCACTTCAGTGGATCTTATGTTATTGTTTGTATCATCTAGCCGCTGTTAGATCAATTTTTCATGATTCATTGTTAATTTAAAGAAACCTTTCTTTCCCCACAGTCCTGCTTTCTATATCTAATATTCTGTCCTTAGAATGGCTCGTTCTGCCAGTATAATCTCCTAAGTGTTTGTTTTAGTGTGTTTCATAGATTCTATTTCTTTTCTATATTGTATATTTTTATGGTTTCCATCATTTTCTTAAGCTACTCTTTTTTTAATCTGTATCTGTTCAAAAGGTACTAAGCATGTCGTTCATTATGGCCATTGTCTCTATAGTTATCTGAGAAATATTTCTGATGTTTTTTTTCTAGGACCTCATTCATCTGCTTTGTAATTTCTGCTGTTACCACTTCAGAGTCCAGCCTTCAATGGTTCCACCTCATTGCCTCCCTGGCTTTACCTTTGGTGAGCTGGAAGGCTGGGGCTGCATCTTGTTTGAGTGTTTTCTCATTTCCTCTTCTTTTATTTTTCTTTTTTACAAGAGCACAGATACACTTTTATTTTCCGTTTAAATTCTTGAGGGGTACAGCATCACATGGATTCAGTGTCCATTGGCCTTAGCAGGAAGGTTGCTTCAGAACTTGGCACAAACCATGCTGCTGTTTCTGTGGGCCTGAGTTACTTTTCCCCAGATCACTCTGGTTTTGTTTGGTTTGCCACTTGGAGTCACTGTGTTGTTTTTCGCTTTGTATACATGAGCACATCTCTTGCCCAAGTAGAATTCAGTTTCATCCCAGGCATTAACACCTTCGGTTTTAAGAAGAGCTGAGTGTTCCCTCTGGTTCCGGAGACCCTGCTTATAGCCAGCAAAAATGGCCTTGTACCTCAGTCTTCCAGACATATTTTGCCTTTCAGAAGTCCTTTTCCCAGCAGGCCTCCCCAGACTCCAAGATGGCAGAAAAAGAAAGCTCTTTCTTTTTTCTTAATTCCTGATATAGTCTGGGCTTGCTGGTACCTGCCTGTAATCACAGCAGTTGGGAGGCTGAGGCAGGAGGATAACCAGGATTTTGAGGCCAGCCTTGAGTACACAGTGAGTTCAAGGCCAACCTGAACTACAGAGAATGACCCTGTCTCAAAAAACCTTTTTTAAAAAGTTATATAATAGCCAGGCGTGGTGGCACAGGCCTGTAATCCCAGCACTCGGGAGGCTGAGGCAGGAGGATTGTTGTGAGTTCAAGACTAGCCTGAGCTACAAAGTGAGTTTAAGGCCAGCTTGAACTGCATAGTGAGACCCTGTCTCAAAAAGACGAAAAAGGGCTGGGAAGATAGCTCAGTGGTCTAAAGCGCCTGCTTAGGCAAGCTCTCTGGGACCGCGGTTTGATCCCCAGCACCATATGCCGTGCCAGCCCCTCCCCCAGGGCAGGCTGAGCTGACTCCCCCCCCCCCAAAGAAAAAAGAGTCCGTGATGTGTAGCGAGACACTGTAATAAATAAAAATAAAACTCGGGAGGCTGAGGCAGGAGGATTGTTGTGAGTTCGAGACCTGCCTGAGCTACAAAGTGAGCTCGAGGCCAGCCTGACCTGCATAGTGAGACCCTGTCTCAAAAAGACAAAAATAAATAAATAAATAAAAATAAAGCCTTGATCTTTAAAAAAAAAAAAAAAAAAAAAGACAAAAAAAAAAAAGCGCGATATAGTTATTGGGTTGCTTATAGCAAGTAGTATTATTGCTAGTATTTTGAACCTTTAGGAAATAACTTCTCAGAGATATCTTCCAGTATAGCTGGCTTTGAATTTTAAGTGTGTTGAAGATCTTGCCTTTTAAATAAGCCTTCAGTTTACCCTGGGAAAGTGGGGAATTTAAAAAGGATTAGAAGGAAAAATAGAGAAATAGAAGAAGACAGAGAGATTAGAAGTAAGGTTGGAGGACAAAGAAAGATTAAGCAGTCTTGGAGAAACTGGTCAAGAAGATAGCAGGAAAAGGGAGAAAGAAGACAACAAGAAGAGAACAGAAGAACAACAACAAAAGAACTAGAAACCATCTTCACACATAAAAACAAGGAAGAAGAATAAGAAAATAAGAGGAAAAAAAGTGTACTTTAAGGTATGCTTGTGCTGTCACTAGTAGACAAAGTGTGCAGAGTCCAGATCTGAGTTATTAATCCCAGCAAGCCAGCCATAGCTTTACATCAAGATGATGGATAATCTCAGCAAGGCTGTATGTTTAATTCCACGGAAGTTCAGGCTGGTTTCTGGCTGTGATGCTGGAACCTGATTTGTCAGTCGGTAACCTTCTGTGTGGTCTTCTTCCTGGCTTGAACTTGGTTCCCTGACATCCTGCCAACTGTCTCAGCAGCCTCACCCTGACGCTGGGAACCCCTAGATGGGGAGCTAGCTGTTGGAGTTCTGAGCTTGGTTGGCCCCCTCCACGATGGATACCAGCTAATCCTGCTTTCTTGGGAGATGTCTTGCCCAAATCATTCATCAGCAGTGCAGCCTACTGGTGGGCTTCTCCGTGAGGCCTCTAAGTTTGCTGGTCGTCACCCTGCATCTACAGGTTGAAGCCCATCCTCCCAGACAGTGATTTCAGCTCAGGGAGAAAGCAGCGCCCTCTACCTCTTTCTGTGTTGAAGGCTCTTCCCTCACTCTCCCCAGGGCTTCAGTTCTCACTTCAGATCTCTACTGGGTTTTAGGGACCCACTTCTCCTTCTCTTCTTCGCATTGCTATATTCCAGTGACTGTATATCAGATAGGATCTCTGCTCCTCGCTATTGTGTCATCTTCTAAGAAGTCTGCTTTTTAATCATGACTCATTTTTTAAACAACTTGGGTTTCTTCATTACTTTTCTTGTTGCTGAGACAAGGTACCCAAAATCCAAAGTTAAAGGAGGAAAGGTTTATTTATTTCAGCTCACAGCTCATAGAGGTTTTAATTCGTAGCTGGCTGGTTCCAAGGCAGAGTGGCATGGACAAAGATAGATAGTTCATGGCAGGCAACAAGCAGCAAAATAGCAAAGAAGCAAGCAGCAGCCTGCCCCCCTCCCTTTTATTCCTTCAAAGATACCCACCCAAGGGGCCAGGGAGATAGCTCAGTAGAATAAGTACTTGCCTGGCAAGCACAAGGTCCTGAGTTCAATCCCTGGTACCAAAAAAAAAAAAAGATACCCACCCTTTGGGTGGTGCCTCCCACACCCAAGATCAGTCTTCCCATTATCCACAGGCAGTCATATGCCAAGTCAATCAGAGGACTAACTAGTAATTACACACCCCTGATCCCAATATCACATACTTAATCCCAGCATCATACATCCTAAATCCAGCCACCTCAGAAAAGCCCCACAAGGCTTTGGAGAGATGCCTAGACATAATCCATTATACCTGGGACTTGGCATTTTTCCTATTCTCAGATATACCAGATCCATAATAATTTTTATTTACTATAAGTTCTTACTGCCAAATCTTACAAATATTCTATCCTTTGTAGTAATATAGTAGTATGTGCTATATAGTATATGTGTATGAATGCCATATATGTGTATATTTTCCTTTTCATCTTATTGGACTTTTTTTTTTGTGGAACCAGGGATTGAACTCAGGCCCTTGCACTTGCCAGGGAAAAGCTTATTCCACTGAGCCATCTCTCCAGCGCCTTATTGGACTTTTTAACTCATTGTCTCTCATGCTTTCTTCTTTCTACCCTTGTTTTTCTATTATGGAGGGTGTTGTTTTTTCAGATGGGATCTCACTGTATTTCCCAAGATAGCCTCAAATTCCTGATCTTCTTGCCTTAGTCTTCCAAGTAGCTAGGAGTACAGTAGCCTGGTTTCATCAGTATATTGGTTGCTTTCCAGTTGGAGTGTGCCAGCTACCATGTTTTTCTTACCTCTGGCCCAAGTTCATTTGACTGCTACTTTTATAAGATGAACAGGAAGGCAAAACTCTGCACTTTGCCTGATTAAAGCATGAAAATAATGTGGATGTTAGAATATAATCACTTTTTTATTCCAAACTAAAAATTAAGATAATGTATGTAGAAAATGCAGAAAACTTGAAAAACATCATTTCTGTTTTGGCACCCAAACAAGTCACTTTTTGTGATCCCAGAACTTTTCCCTGTTTATATGCTTACATATTTTAACCTATGATTATGCTTTGATTATAATGATAATGAAGCTGTGTGTGGTGGCCCTTGCCACAATCCTAGCACACAGAAGGATGAGACAGGCCAACTACCACAAGTTCAAGTCCATTCTGGGCTATATAGTGAGTTCAAGGCCAGCTTAAACTACATAGCAAGACCCTGTCTCAGAAATCCAAACTAAGGGCTGGCGAGATAGCTCAGCAGACTAAGCAGCTGCTTAGGCAAGTATAGGAACCAGGGTTCAATCTCCAGCACCACATGCCCAGCCAGCTCAACCCCCCCCCCCCCGGGCACATTGAGCCAACTACCAAAACCAGGTGTGGTGGTGCTTGCCTGTAACATTAGCCCTGGGGAGGCTGAAAACAGAAGGATCACTGAATCCAAGCTGCATAGAGAAACCCTGTACCAAACACACAAAAACAAACCAATTAAACAAACATGATAATGACTTTTGGTAGACTTGAATCAGAGTGTCATCTGTGCTGGAAATGTATTGAATGATTTTTAATAGGTGTTTAATAAATATTTGTCAAAATGTATGCCAGTTGATGGGGAAAAATAATTCATAGCTATTTTTTCTGAGAATCAGTGAGAAACACTGTAAGTATTCAAAGTGCTAGTGCAAGGTGGAACATATCTGTAAATCCAGCTTCCTGGGGGGCTGGTGCACAATGACCAAAAGTTAAAGGCAACCTTTAACTCCAGTGAGACTGACTGAAAATAAGATGTGAGAGATGGGCTGGTGATGTAGCTGAGTGGTTGAATTACCATGTCCTCTCCAGATGGGAAAGGACAGTTCAGGCCTGCTAGCTGTGATTATCTCCTCTGCTTCCTAGAGAGCACTGCTGGAGAAGAAGCAGAGGAAGAAACGCTTGGAGCCCCTCATGGTCCAGCCAAACCCAGAAGCCAGGCTATGTCGGCTGAAGCCCAGCAGCAGTGAGGAACACACGCCTTTGGTAGAAACTCAGACTCTTCACAGCAATGTCACCCTGCATGGTATGAATTAGGCAGCTGTGCTTCCTGCTGGAGTGCAGCCTCACAGACCTAAGCGAAGGCAGGGGGATTCTGAGATGAGCTTAGGGCCAAGTTAGCATGGTTACCCGGATCTTTGTAATCATTCTGACTCTGAGTAAAACTTTAAAAAGTAGTCTACATCCGCGGAAGATGCCTTCAAATTCATGTCCATGCTAGAACTTGTTTTTAGATGCCAATTGAGTTCATCTGAAATGACCTATTAGGGTTGGGGATATAGCCCAGTGGCACAGTGCCTACCTAGCAAGTGCAAGGTCCTGAGTTAGATTCCCAGTACCAAAATACCCAGAGTGACCTGTTGAAGCATTTGTAGGGTTTGCAGAAGGGGTTGTTTGCAGCATTGAGGACATCTTACTTTTCTCATTGCTGCTGAGACAAAGTACCCAACACCCAAAGTTAAACAAAGATTTATTTTGGTTCATGGTTTGTAGAGGTTTCTATTCATAGTTGGCTGGCTCCAAGGCAAGGTGGCATGGCAAAGGAGAAACAGTTCATTACAAGCAACAGAGCAGTGAAGTAACAAGGAAACAGCAGCAGCAGTCCTCTTTCTGCCTCTTATATTCTATCCAGGTGGCATGCTCTTAGAGCGGGAACCATTTACATCAAGAAGGCCTTCCCATTATCCACACCCAGAACTGTGCTCAACCAATCAGTTGACCAGCTTAGTAATCATGCACCCTTAGTCCTAGCATCACATACTGTAGATCCAGCCCCACCGATGGCTCCATGAGAGTTGTAGGATAGGGGGCATCTAGACACAAACCATAAGAGGATGGCACCCAGAGTTTTGTATATGTAAGTGAGCACTGTACCACTGAGCCTTGACCGTGAATTGCAGTTTTAATTGTTGTATTGGAGCATAGTTAACCGTGTTCCTCCCAAGAGTTGGGCAGAGAGCATCTTTTCATATAATAGGTAGCCCAGAGGATTGTCTGAGCTGAGGAGGAAAGACAGAAGAAAAGGATGAAGGACCTCTCGGTTCTGCTGCTTGAGTAGGGCTCAGAATCTGTACTGTAGAGGACCTGCTTGGTTCTCTTGACCTCATTCCTTGCCTTCAGTTCTGGGATTGGAACTCAGTCCTTTGCCTATGCTGGGTGTATATTTTACCACTGAGGTATACCCCCAGCTTCTTGAACTTAAATTTTAGTTTTAAAGTACAGCATTGGGGCCAGGGAGATGGCTTAGTAGGGCCTACCTGGGTTCAATCCCCGGTTCCGGAAAAAAAAAATTACAGCATAAAGTATATGTTACTTCAGTAACCAAGCATGTTATTAACAAACCCTATCTTGGATAAATGTCCTTGCAATATTTAGGAAGGAGACGGGGCCGGGGAGATGGCTCAGTGGAATAAGCGCTTCCCTGGCAAGCACAAGGGCCTGAGTTCAATCCCCAGTTCTGCAAAAAAAGAAAAAAAAAAGAATATTTAGGAAGGAGAGGTGAAATGCTTTGGTAGTTGTGAATTGTGATGGCACATACCAAAACCACATAGTTACCTAATGTATAATACTTTCCTCCTTTATGTTTTGGGGGCTTCTAGGCATCGATGGTCCAGCTGCTTTCCTAAAGCCAGATGCTTGCGATGTGGAGACCAAACTTCATGTTCTCTCAGTAGGCTCTTCTGCTACAGAGGAAGATACTGAAGACAGTGTTGATGAAGAAGGCACTATAAACTGTACTTCCAAACAGGACCTTCAGGAGATTCTGCAAAAACATGGTAAGGATTAGTAATGATTTTAAGACACGTGCACACGTGCGTGCGTGCACACACACACTCACACACACACATCCTGCTGAAGTCTAGGGCTAGTGACATTGTCTGGTCATCCCTCCCCTTGTCAGTCTTCTAGGGTTTTACCCAGCCCAGCTCTTCCCAGGCTTTGGCGTGGGCCATCTCATCCTGTCGTGGCAGGCCCCCAGACATGATCATCTGCCTCTGATGTCACCATGGACTTATTTAGTGTTTTCTTCCCTGCCCATGTCCACGCCTGGGCAGGAGATAGTGGGACTTCATGTCTTTTTGTTTTGTCTTTTCACTGTCATCCCTCCTCCTCCAAGCTTGAGAAGAGTGAGCTTTTCTTTCATTTCTCCCACTTTTTCTTTCATCCTGTCAAGCTTTAACAGTGAACTGGGAGGTTGGGCGTGGTGGTATACATCTGTTATCCCAGCAGTCTGGAGGCCAAAGCGGGAGGATGCTGAGAGTTCAAAGCCAGCTTGAACTATATTGTAAGTTTCTGTCTTTAAAACACAATCAACTAGGGCTGCAGGTATAGCTTAGTGGTCTAGATGCCTAGCTGGCAAGCACAAGGAATAGTTTTGAGTCCCCACACCACATGTTGTGTGGGCAGCATAGTGAGACACTGTACCAAATATATAAATTTAATTTATACTTCAAAAAATAAATTAAAATTCAAAAAATAAAGAAAAACAAGAAATTAAAAAAAAAGACTAGGCTTTCCTTTCCATTGTAGTAGAACTCTGGCTCTTTCCAGGCGTCCTTGTGAGAGTGACATCGTCTTTAAACCCTCCGTGGCAATCCCTGATGCACCACCATGATGCCCAGGGAAGACAGGGCGACCTGGAAATCTAACTACTTCCTGAAGATCACCCAACTTTTGGATGATTATCCAAAATGGTTCATTGTGGGAGCAGACAATGTGGGCTCCAAGCAGATGCAGCAGATCCAAATGGCCCTCAGAGGGAAGGCTGTGGTGCTGATGGACAAGAATACTATGATGCTCAAGGCCTTCCAAGGACATCTGGAAAACAACCCAGCTCTGGAGAAACTTGCCTCATATCTGGGGAAATGTGGGCTTTGTGTTCATCAAGGAGGACCTCACTGAGATCAGGGATATGCTGCTGGCCAGTAAGGTTCCTGCTGCTGCCCGTGCAGGGGCCATTGCACCATGTGAATGGTGCACACCGTACCTGCACAGAACACTGCTCTGGGGCCTGAGAAGACCTTCTTCCAGGCTCTGGACATCATCACTAAAATCTCCAGGGGTACCACTGAAATCTTTAGTGATGTGCAGCTAATTAAGACTGGAGACAAAGTAGGAGCCAGCGAGGCGACCCTCCTGAACATGTTGAACATCTCCCACTCTCCTTTGGGCTCATTCAGCAAGTGTTTGACAATGGAAGCATCTACAACCTAGAAGTCCTTGACATTACAGAGGAAACTGCATTCTCGCTTTCTGGAGGGTGTCTGCAATGTTGCCAGTTGTCTGCAGATTGGTTACCCAACTGTTGCTTCAGTGCTCCATTCTCTCATCAATGGGTACAAGCGGGTCCTGGCTTTGTCTGTGGAAACTGGTTACACCGTCCTACTTGCTGAAAAGGTCAAGGCCTTAGCTGATCCATCTGCGTTTGTGGCTGCTGCCCCTGTCACCGCAGCCACCACTGCTGCTCCTGCTGCTGCAGCTGCCCCAGCCAAGGTGGAAACCAAGGAAGAGTCGGAGGAGGCAGGCAGGCCTTGAACTCAATATGGGATTTGGTCTCTTTCACTGATCACCAAAAAGCAAACTACTCAGCCTGCCTGACTGACACAGCAAGGAGTAAAGGCATAATTCTCTTTCCAAAAAAAAAAAAAACAAAACTCTGTGGCCTCAATTCTACAAACTCACATGCTGATATGCAACATGATCAAAATATATGGTGAATATTTTAAACATTTTTAATTGTTAAAGTAAAAAACACACTACCATTAATAACTCCCTCAAGATATCATCCCTCCTTCCCTGACTTCAAACACACTTATCCTGTAATTTTTTTTTTTTTTTTTTTTTTTTTTTTTTTTTTTTTTTTTTTTTTTTTTTTTTTTTTTTTTTTCGGAACTGGGGACTGAACTCAGGCCCTAACATATGCCAGACAAGCACTAATTCTACTGAGCCATCTCCCCTGCCCCATCCTATAATTCTTGCTACTTTGTTTCTTTTTTCTTTTTTGTAGTGCAGTCAGGCCTTGAACTCAATTTGTTTTCTAGGGTGGTCTCAAACTAACAGTGATCCTCCTGCTTCAGCCTCCAAACTGCTGGGGTTATAGTAGGGAACCAACATGTCTGGCAGTTCTTGCCACTTTCTGAAGCAATTGTGGAAGTTCTCTTTCATGAATGTCTTACTACTTTCTCATCCCTGACATTGCAGCCAAAAGGAGGGGTATGTTTTGGTTCCTATTTCCAGACATAGTTTTCTGGCTTTAAAGCAGGACAGCATGGTAGAGAGACACAGAAAAGGATTAGCTGCTCACCTCACAGTAGCCAGGAGGTAGAGAGCATGAAGGGCAAAACCAGGAAGATGTATCCTGTTGGCCACACCTCCTAATAGCAAGTCAGCTGTACCGCCTCCATAAACCAGTCATCCTCCAGAAGCCTTGTCTATAACCACCTGGAGCTCTTGTGGGCTATCGAAGTAGAGCTAAACAAGCCATGACACTTTTTCTGTCCCCCCAAAATTGTATTCATATCTCTTTATGCCAAATTTGAAGAGCAGTGCTGATGAGTACAAGTTCAGAGTCTTGTACTCATCTCTAAGTCTCAGAAAACTCTTGGCTGTGAGCCCCTGTAAAATCAAAAAGAAATTAAACACTGTCTACATAAAATGGCACAAGATAAACATTCCCATTCTAAAAGAAATGGAGATGGAACTAAAGCAGAACCAAAACCCAGAAATACAAACATTAAATTCTGTAGCTCAATGTCCAGCACCTGAGGTAAACTGTTGCAAGATACAAGCATCAAATTGCATGGCACCCCTGTGCCTACATCATAGCTAGTGATTATAGCCCTCATGGCCTCTTTCAGGCTGGCTTTGCTCACTCAAAGCTTTCCTCAAATGTCCTGTGTTCCTAGCTGCTCCAGGTTCCTCGAGTCTCCACTCCTTTTTTGGCTTGACCCTTGTAGCTTCACACACTGCCCTCTAAAAGACTCACTGCCTGGCCTCTTAGACTTATGAAATCTGGGTGGAAGCCTCCAACCCCACAATTCTTAGATTCTGCATGCCCATAAAACTAGTACCTCACGGATGATGCTAAGGCCTTCTGTCTGCCCATGCTGTAGCCAGCCTCCTTGAACTGTGGCTGCAGAGGTCTCTTGAGTGCCTGGGTAGCTGAGCACTGTCCTGGAGGACAGATTCCCTAGGGAGCTGTTCCTGAGCATGGTGCCCAGAGGCTCTGTTCTTTGCAGTTTTGAACCTAGTAAAGGTGGGGTCTTGTTGGTTTCTAACATGCCCTTAAACTATTTTCTCTTTTGCTCTGATAGGGTATTTGGCTTCTTTTTCATCTTTTCAGCAACTGCACTTTCCTTGGCTAAAACTGCAGGTGCTTCCTAAGGAAAATGAAAACTTTTCAGATGGGCTTTTTGCTCCTGATTCTCAGTGTAAAGTTGGCTAAAAACCCCATCAATACCCATGCCACAGCCTAATGCTGAGCTGCCTTGAAATTTCCTCCACTAGATTTATTAGTCCTCCACCCTAAATGTCAATCTACTGCCGAGTTTCAGGGCATGAGCAAAATACAGACCAATCTTTGCCAGAGCATAACACACATGGCCTAGAGTCTTGATGGAGTCATTCCCAACTGAAATTACCCAATCCTGATCTTATTCTCTATCTTTTTATCAACATTCTGGTCTTGAGTTCTGACCAACCTCCTGTCAAGCTTGGACCACATGAGCCTAGATTCTGGAGGTCTTCTCCAGTTTAGCATCTCTAAACCTCTCCAAACTTCTGCCCTGGTCCAGTTCCACATGCTAATAATGCAACATGATCAAAATGAGGCTTCTGAACCACATGGTCAGGTAGTCATAGCAGTGACCCCCATTTCTCTGGTACCAGAATCTGTTTTGGTTACTTCCTATGTTGCTGAGACAAAATAACCCACAACCCACAGCTTCAGGGCTGACAATTTTATTTTGGCCCACAGTCTGTGGAGGCTTCCTTGTATCATTGTCCTGCTCCAAGACAGGGTGGCATGATGGAAGGGCGTGGGCCAAAGAAAGCTGCTCACCTCGTGGCATCCAGGAAGCAGAGAGCCTCATGTTCTTACCTAGGCTGCAGGTAGAAAATTAAGGTGCCAGGAGGGCCCCAAGAGGGTGCCTCACCCAAGAGAGTGATGCATGATGTATGACAGGTGAGGACGTGTCTTTTCAAAACAGCAGTAACACAGAAGTGACAGATGACATATGGACTGGCCAGGACATAGGGGTAGTACTGTAGAGCTTATCTAAAACATGATAGAACCTAGGAAAGGTTTCAGATGTGACCATATTCAGGCTGTAGAAAAATTACTCTGTGCAGGGCCAGGGGCCCTGGGTTCCAGTTCTAGCATCAAAAAATAAAATGATAAGGAAAATTAATCTGTACCATGAAGAATTAATGAGAAGGGGTCAAGTTGGGAAGAAAACCAGATAGTTTGACTGATGGCTCAACTAAAGCAGGAGAGAACTAGAATTACCCTGCCAAGAGATACAAGGATAAGAAAGGTATTGAGAGATAGTGATTATTTAATTTTTTCATTGCTGGGCCAAAATACCTGATACTTGAGCTGGGCATGGTGGTGCATGCCTGTAATCCCAGCACTTGGGAGGCTGAGGCAGGAGGATTGTTGTGAGTTTGAGACCAGCCTGAGCCACAAAGTGAGTTTGAGGCCAGCCTGAACTGCACAGTGAGACCCTGTCTCAAAAAAAAGACAAAAAAAAAAAAACAAAAAAAAAAAACTGATACCCACAAGTTAAGGGAGAAAAGCTTTTTTAAGCTTATAATTTGTAGAAGTTCAGTAGACACAGCTGGCTGGCTCCAAGGCAGGGTGGAATGGCAGAAGAGAAACAGTCCATAGCAGAGCAGACAGAAGCAGCAAAGCAGCAAGCAGGGAACCTGCCTTTTCCTTTTATCCTATCCAGGCAACCAGCCTTCTGGGTGATGCCCCTAAGAACTGCTAATTCTAATCAGTAGGCTAATTTATTACCATATATTCTTAATCCAGCTAGTTCCAGAAAACCTCATCTATAAGGGGAGAACATTATAAGCTATGGGTGATTAAGCTGAGCCAAACAGGATGTGTTATCAGCCTGTGTGCTGGTATTAGCTGTGAAGTGGCTAGACCCTGACATGCCCAGTGTTGGCTACACTGTCCTCTGATACACTTCTGAGGGGATGGCACAGGGCTAGAGCACAATAGTTTACATGGTGGGGGCCCTGGATTTAGACCCCAGGCACATAAAGGGAGGAAGGAATACAGGGAGAGAAGGCAGATATCCTAATACTGATGTCATAGATTTTTGTTTTTTTCTTTTTATGTATAAGCCACTTAGTTCAGGGACAGCCAGATAGCTCAGTGGATTAAAGTGCTTGCTTACTGGGGCCAGGGAGATGGCTCAGTAGAATAAGCATTTCCCTGGCAAGTGCAAGGGTCTGAGTTCAATCCCCGGTTCCACCAAAAAAATAAGTAAAGTGCCTGCTTAGGCAGATGCAGGGGCTGAGGTTCAATCCCCTGGGCTTGCTATGCTGGCCCCTATCCCACCTCTGGGGAGTTCTGAGAAGATGCTTGAGACTGGGTGTGGTGGTGTGCCGTGCCTGTAATCCCAGCACTGAGGAGGCTGAAAAACAGAAGGATCACTACAAGTCTGATCTGTGTAATAAGACCCCATAGACCCTGTACTAAATCCATTTTAAAAAATAAATAAACCAACTGGTTCTTAGGCTTAATAACTTGCCCTACATCACCCTGCTGGTTAGGTGTAAGCTAGACCAGAAGAAATAGAATGTACAAAGATATCAAGGTATAGAAAACACAAGATGTATTTTTTATAAAAATGCATGTATCAGTTGGGATAGTGAACAGAGAAAGGCTCCTCTCCGTAGCTTGTGACATGTGCCAAATAAAACAGCTTTGGAGGCAGCTTGATGATTGTGAATTCATCTATGCCACTTATGGCTGGCAAGGGAGGCAATGCTCTGTAAGGTTATAGGCTGGATGGGATAAAAGGGAAAGGGAAGCTTGCTGCTGCAGTTTTTGCTGCCTCGCTGCCTCCAGCCTGCAATGCCGTGGACTTTTTTCCTCCACAGTGCCCCTCCTCCATGCCACCCTGCCTTAGAGCCAGCCAGCTATGGAGTAAAACTTCTACAAATTTTGAGCCAGAATAAACCCATCTTCCCTTAACTTGTGGGTATTGGGTATTGTGTTTCAGAAATGAAGAAAGTAACTAAGACACTTCCCTATTAACTTTCCTGCCACTATTTTTACAACAAAAGAAAATAAGACATTGTTGAATAGACAAGAACCAGACCAGAGAGGATTTTATATCTAACCAGATGTTAAATTAGTTATCCTGAATCATCTACTCAATTAGTAGAAGCCTAGACTCCTGATTCCTGGTCTGGTTCTTTATCCCTGACTGTAAGCGCCAAGTTGCCTACTTCTACCCAGCTCTGGGAAAGGACTGCTATGTTCTTTCTTGGAGTGGGTCTCTCAGTGCATGATGAGTGCATGCTTTGAGTGCTTTGGTGGCTTGCATCTTGGCTGTAAAACCCATGAAGTGCTCTCTTGATTAAACTCTTAAGTTAGAAATATCAGTTTGAGAGATTATGTCCCATAAGTGGGTTCAGTTTAGGTATCTTAGTCATTTAGGCAAAATCTTTGATCTCTGTTTTAAGTTATAGTCACAGAAACTGAATTTTTTTTTTTTTTTTTTTTTTTTTTTTTTTTGCGGAACCAGGGATTGAACTCATGCCCTTGCACTTGCCAGGGAAGCGCTTATTCCACTGAGCCATCTCCCTGGCCCCCAGAAACTGAATTTTTGATATAAAATGGCTTTTGAGAACCGCACAAGCCAGGCGTGCTTGTGCACACCTATAATCCCAGCCCTCAGGAGGCTGAGGCAGGAAGATCATTGCACGGTTTAGACTAGCCTGGGACACAAAGTGAGCTCAGGAGCAGTCTGAACTGTGTAGCAAGTCCTGATCTCAAAAACAAAAAAAGGAAGAAGAACAACAAAGTGAAGATAACTGTACCAGCCTTGTGATAATTAATTGGATCTTGACTTTCTGCAATCCCAAAAAGGTTTGTTTTAAGGACCAAGGAGATAGCTCAGTAGAATAAACACTTGCGTGGCAAGCGCAGGGCCCTGAGTTCAATCCCTGGTATCACAAAACAAAAAAGTTTGTTACTGTTTTTTTGTTTGTTTTGTTTTATTTTGAGATAGGATCTCAATGCGCAGTTCAGGCTGGCTGTACACTCACTATGTAGTATCTGGCTTCCAACTTATGATCCTCCTACCTCAGCCTGCCAAGTTCTAGGATTATAGGTTTGCACCATCACACCTGGCTAGTTTAATATTTTGAAGTACCCAGTTAGACTGGTAGTTGGGTGTGGTGACACACACCTGTGATCCAAACATTCAAGAGGCTGAAGCAGGAGGATTACTGTAAGTTCAAGGTCAGCCTGGGCTCTGACTGACTTGAAGGCCAGCTTGAACTGAATAGTGAGACCCTATCTCAAAAAAAAAAAAAAAAAAAAAAACTAAAAAGTGGGTCAGGGAGATAGTTCAGTAGAATACGTGCTTCCCTGGCAAGTGCAAGGGCCTGAGTTCAATCCCTGATTCTACCAAGAAACCCTAAAAAGTAAAATTCAAAATAAAATAAATTAGATACCTTGTCCAGCACAGCTCTTGAAATTCCTGGAGTATAGTGGAAGATGAAGAAGACAGGAGTCAGTGTACAAAAGCTGAGGTCAGGTGGAACCTCTGTCCTGATGGGAGAAAGGAACTGACCGCCTGCAGCTCCTGTATTTATGCATCAATGTCTGAATAGTTTGCAGTCCACGGCCATACCACCCTGAACACACCCAATCTAATCTGAATAAGTTTGTGGAGAGTTTTAAGTGGGGGTAGGATCTGGGCAGGAAGAATATTTAATCCACATTAGGACAGCACACCTTGCTGGCCTTACAGGGAACAAGAGAAGACTATTAGTGCAAGCAGAAGTCAAGTCACTAGTTGCCTCAGCTTCCTGTGCTCTGCACACTTCTCATGGGGGGCAGTGACCCTGTCCTAGATACTTGAGGTACAGACAACTTCATCCCCAGCCATAGGGTAGCATTAGTGAGTGGGAGCACAAGGGGTCAATGTGAGAGTATGAGGAATTGTCAGATTTCGGGCAGATACCTGTTTTGGGTCAGAATGGTCAGAAACACAAACACACATGCACACACACAGAGCAGGCACTCTTCCACTCACTGTCCCCTCAGTCCTGTCAGGAGTGTTTTAAGGAAGAAGATCAAAGCTTTCTTTCACACATCTCTGAAAGCAGCCTAGTTGTTGACAGTGCTCTGTTTCTGCAGGCCTCTCAGGCAGTTTGAACTTTGATGAGGAGACTGATGATGAGGAAGAAGGGAAAAAACTAAATTCTGAGTCACATCATTCAGAGACAGAGAGGCCCAGTTCTGCATCCAGCCAGAAATCGACCACAGTATGTAGTCCTAACATTCTCCTTTGGTCCTACCTGACTTTCCCTGATGTATCTTCAGTGTCTAGATACAATCCAGAATGAGGTTCTGTCAAAAGTTTTAAGCCCAAATGTAGACCTCTATAATTTTTTCTGTCTCAGGTCAGCTTTTTTGTTTTTTGTTTTTGTGGGATTTTGGATGTGGAATTTTTTTGTTTTCTTTTTTTGTTTTTAGGCAGGATTTTACTGTGTAATTCAGGATGACTTTGGAGTCATTTATTTTTAAAAAATTTTTGTTGGATACAGGGTTTCACTAAGCAGTTCAAACTCATAGTGGTCCTCCTATGAGGAGATCATAGGTGTGTTCTACCACGCCCAGCTTTGGGCTGGCACAGCTCACCTGGGGGTCCTGGGCTGGCTCTGCACTCAACACTGGGGATCAAACCTGGTCCTTGTGCCTGCCATGCAGGTGCTTAGACCGCCAAGCCATTTCCAGCCCTGAAGTTATTTCTCTGGCCCAATCTGGCCTCGAACTCATGACAGTCCTCCTGCCTCATTTTCTCAAGTGCCGAAATTATAGACATGTACCACCAGGCCCAGGACGTCAGCTATTTTAAGACTATATCCCATATTTGTACTAAACTTCCCCCCTATTCCCTTGTTATCCGATTATTCAGAGCCAAGACACTGAGGTCAGTCAGTAAGCACTGCGTTTCTCTGGGAGCATGGTAAGTGTCTAATCCATCTCCTATTCCTTTCAGACCACAGGAGCTTCGGGCACCACAGCCTCGCAGGTGGACACCCAGCTGGGAGAACCGGAAAACCTAGAGGACTTTGCGTACAGCCCCGCCCCCCGTGGTGTCACTGTGAAGTGCCGGATAACCAGGGATAAGAAAGGAATGGATCGAGGTCTTTTCCCCACGTACTTTATGCACTTGGAAAAAGACGACAATCGGAAAGTATGAGAATTTTTAACCTTTTTTTAAAAGACAAAGTCTAGCTAAATTGCTGTTACTGCCCAAGCTTGGCTCAGACTCAAAAATCCTTTGAGGCTGAGGCACCATCTGACCCTCCCTCCCTTTCTTTATTCCTCCCCCTCTAGCTGCAGTTTGAACCCTTACCTCCAGCATCCTAGGTGGGGGCTTTCCTACTGGGCTTCTCCCCTGCCCCAGGCCACTCTTGAGAAATTTGTTGTGGGAGGTAGGGGCAACCTTATGAAAGGGAGCTACACTTGTGGTTGGCCCTGTTAATCCCAGAGTCTGTGTTCCTGTATCTTCAAAGTACTCATAATCCAGCAGATAAACTCTACCTTCGTCCACCCCAAAATAATTATTTTTGCCGGGCATGGTGGCGCAGGTCTGTAATCCCAGCACTTGGAAGGCTGAGGCAGGAGGATTGTTGTGAGTTCGAGACCAGCCTGAGCTATGAAGTGAGTTTAAGGCCAGCCTGAACTGCATAGTGAGACCCTGTCTCAAAAAGACAAAAAAAATTTTTTTATCCGTCGTTTAAGAAAATAAAGCAGAATTATTTCCTGGTACTGGCCATCAGACAGCCTGGTGCATGCCGGGCAGGTATTCTCCTATTGAGTTATCCCTTCCGCTCCAGAGAATATATTGCTGGAGGTATTTCTGTTTTCTTCCCATTGTTTATTTTTGGGTTTTGCCGTTCTTTGGTTTTTCTCTTTATCATGGTTGAATAACACACTATGGAAAAACAGGTTTTAAGTTATAGAAGAAATGGGAAATACAGAGGTCATGTTAAATGTGAAATATGAAGGTATGTTAAATATTTTATTTTCCATCCTAGAAATTCTAATTTATATGTTTCAGACCATTTTATCCTTCCTAATAAAAATCCATTTTGGGCTGGATGTAGTGGCACATGCCTGTAATCCCAGCAGGCAGAAAGACCATTATGAGTTCTAGATCAGCTTGGGCTACAGAGTAAGCTCAAGGCCAGCCTAAGCTACATAGTGAGACCCTGTCTCAAAAAACCCTCTCCAAAAAATCCATTTTGTTTGTTTGTTGATGATGTTTTTCTGTAGTTTCGGGGATTAAACTTGGGACTTCATACTTGTCAGGCAGGTGCTTATCTGATGAGTTATATCTCTAGCCATAGGGGATGTGTTTTGTTTTGTTGTTCTTTCTTTCTTTCTTTCTTTCTTTCTTTCTTTCTTTCTTTCTTTCTATTATTTATTTATTTATTTATTTTGTCTTTTTTTTTGAGACAGGGTCTCACTATGCAGTTCAGCTGGCCTTAAGCTCACTTTGTAGCTCAGGATGGTCTTGAACTCCCAACAGTCCTCCTGCCTCAGCCTCCCGAGTGCTGGGATTACAGACATGTGCCACCATGCCCGGCTTCTTTCTTTCTTTTTAGCTAGCTCAGCCCTCCCTGAGGGTGGGGCTGGCGTGAAACGTGGTGCCTAAGTTTGCCTCAGCAGGCACTATTATTTTTGTTTTTTTTAATTTTAAGAGTGAAAAATAGAAACAAAAACAAAGAGAACAAATGACATAAACAAGGTAACACACAACGATACATATGTTACAGATTTTCACAACATGGATGGCTAATTTTATATATATATATATATATTTTTTAAATAAAACAATTCAACATAGATCAGCAGTCCACCATAGAAGTGGATTATCCACAGAATTTGTTGACTTGCGCCATTCACAGCTTATTATATTAATATAACTTTATTTTATATACCTGCATTTTTATACTTTTCGGCTGGATGGTTAAGACTGAGTTAAAGCAAGACCTATATAACAAAAAAATGTAACTTTTGTATCAGATAAGGTCAGTCAGATACCCTCAGGGTTTATCCTGTAACCCTGTACCGCACTTTGTAGATCCCTTGTCAGTGTCAGCCTTGTGGATGAGTCACGGCCATTACTTGACCAATTTGCTCTCTGTGGACACACTACACATCATCAATCGCATTCCTCTGTGGCGCCATAATCTCGTTGGTCAGAAAATTTGGGGCACTACTGAGTTCCATGATGTTACAGTACAGGTCCTCCTATGTCCTGAGTATTCACTGACCTTGAAAGACTAGGGCCAAAATATTGGCTGACCTTGCAGCCTTTCTTTTTCTCCAATTTTTGATCTGTAAACTTAGGTTGTTAACCCTCCAGAAGAGAAGTTTATTATTACCCTGCAACATATGCAGTTCAGTTTACCCACACTATTGGTCTAAATATTAGACATCATAGGCATAACATGGAACATGTATTTTCCATCAAGTATGGAGATACTAAACTCTTAAGTCCGTACAGAATATGAGGAAGAAAAAAAAATTTAAAAAATAGGAATGAACACTTACATATATTTACATAGATATTTAGAAATCCATCCATATACAGCATTGTAGCATGACTGTCTTGTGACTTTTTTTGTCTTATTTTCCATTTACTACCCTTTAAAAAAGGGGCAGTGTAGTAATAGCTGGTATGTCATGACAAGAAGTACATATTTAGAAGACCAGAATGGCAGGCCTTTGGAGTGTGACCCTTCTATTACACTTTGTTAAATTCAGTGTATTAGTTGCTTGGTTCACAGATATCAGCATATATAGTTAGTCAGGGTGAGAATCTTACCACTTAACTGCTAGTTTCAAAAATCTCCTGATGTTTCTCAGGATCATTGTCTTACCCATCTAGTGCGTATAAGTGAATGGTCCTGCCTCTGTCATGTTTCCCAACGTTTCTCCTTGCCCTCTCCTCATTGTTCGGTCCTCAAGGTCTCGCTTTCCTTTTAATTGCATTATACTTTTCTATTTTCAATTCTTCTTTTTTGAGTTATACTAGGGAGACTATATGATATTTCCACATGTGGGTCTGGTTTATTTTGCTTATAAGTGTGTCTTCAAGTGGCATCCACTTAAATATGAAGGCTTCAAGTTTATCATTCTTTACAGCTGAGTAATACTCCATTGTATAAAAATACCACATCTTTTCAACCATTCCTCATGTGACAGGCATCTTGGTTGTTTCCAAGATTTGGCTATCACAAATTGTGCTGCTATAAACATAGGTACACATATATCCCTATGATAAGATGTTTTCAGCCGGGCGTGGTGGCGCAGGCCTGTAATCCCAGCACTCGGGAGGCTGAGGCAGGAGGATTGTTGTGAGTTCGAGACCAGCCCGGGCTACAAAGTGAGCTTAAGGCCAGCCTGAACTGCATAGTGAGACCCTGTCTCAAAAAAAGACAAAAAAAAAAAAAAAAAAAAAAAAAAGATGTTTTCAGTTCCTGTGGGAAAATTCCCAGTAGGGGTAGGGGGATAGCTGGCTTGAATGGGATTTTCAGTCCTAGTTTCTTAAGGAGTCTCCACACTAATTTCCATAATGGTTACACCAGTCTACATTCCCACCAGCAGTGGAGAAGGATTTGCTTTTCCCAACAACCTCTCCAACATTTGTTATTGTTTGATTTGTTTATGATAGCCATTCTTTCTGGAGTGAGATGATACCTCAGTGTTGTTTTAATTTGCATTTCACAGATGACTAGTGATGTGGAGCATTTTTTCATATATTTATTCGCTTCTTTAATTTCGTCCTCTGAGAAGTGTGTGTTCATCTCAGATGCCCATTTTTGGATTGGATCTTTAAATTTAGGGGCCCTGATATTTTTTAGCTCTTTATAAATTCTAGAGAGCAGACCCTTGTCTGAGTTATTATGAATTAGGATTTTTTCAAAATTTATGGGTTGTCTTTTCACTTTGATGGTAATTTCTTTTGATGTGCAAAAACTTCTCAATAACAGGTGGTCCCAGTTGTTAATTCTTTCAAGTGTTTCCTGTGCAGATACATATTTGTTCATGAACTCTTTTCCTACCCCTATGTCTTCAAGAGTTTCTGATACTTTCTCTTCCAGGAGATTGAGTGTCTCTGTTTTAATGTTAAGATCTTTGATCCATTTTTACTTTAGCTTAGTGCATGGTGATAGATCTGGGTCAAGATTTATTTTTTGACATGTGGAGAGCCAATTTTTCTAGCACCATTTTTTAAAGAAGCTATCTTTCTTCCAGTAAGTGTGTTTGGCCCCTTTGTCGAAGATCAAGTGGCTGAGTGTGTTCGTAAGGGCCTCTGCATCTTCTGGTCTATTCCATTGATCCGCAAGTCTATTTTTTGCCAATACCATGCTGATTTTATCACAGTAGCTGTGTTGTATAATTTCAAGTTAGGAATTGTGATGCCTCCTGACGTGTGTTTGTTGGCCAGTGTTGCCTTTGCTAGTCTAGGCCTTTTCTGGTTCCAAATAAATTGTAAGAATGATTTCTCTAGGTCTAGGAGATATTTTGTTGATAGTTTGATAGGGATTGTATTGAATCTGTACAACAGTTCTGTGAGTATGACCATCTTCCCGATGTTGGTTCTTCCTATCCAGGAGCAGGGTATAGCTTTCCATTTTCTGAAATCCTCTGTGATCTCTTTTTCAGAGTACTATAGTTTTCCATGAAAAGATCTTTAACTTCTTTAATTAGATGAATTCCAAGATATTTCATTTTCTGCGGTGCTATTGTAAAAGGTATTATTTCTATAGTTTCCCTCTCTGTGTTTATCTGTGTAGAGAAATGCTATTGACTTTTGAGTATTGACTTTGTATCCTGCTATGCTGCTGAATTTGTATATAAATTCTAGTAGCTTCTTGGTGGAGTTTTTTGGGTCTTCCAAGTAAAGTATCATGTCTTCTGCAAATAATGATAATTTAACTTCTCCGTTACCTATTCTTATTCCTTTTATTTCTCCCTGTTGTCTTATGGTTGTAGCTAATGATTCCAAGACTATATTGAATAGGAGGGGTGATAGAGGACATCCTTGTCTCGTACCAGATCTAAGAGTAAAAGATTTCAGTTTTTCCCCATTTAGAATTATATTAGCCATTGGGTTGTCATAGATGGTTTTTATCAAGTTGAAGTAGAGGCCTTCTATTCCAATTTTCTGAAGGATTTTAAACATGAATGAGTGTTGGGCTTTGTCAGAAGCCTTTTCTGTGTCAATTGAGAGGATCGTGTGGTTTTTAGTTTTCGCTCTGTTGATATAGTGTATTACATTTATAGATTTGCGAATATCGAGCCATCTTTGCATCCCTGGGATGAATCCTACCTGGTCATGATGTATGATCTTGATGATTTGCTGTGTTCTGTTTGCTAGGATTTTATTGAGGATTTTTATCTATGTTCATGAGTGAGATTGGCCTGTAGTTCTCTTTTTTAGTTGTGTCTTTCCCTGGTTTTGGTATCAGTATAATACTTGTCTCCAGGAATGATTTTAGGAGAACTGTTTCCTTTTCAATTTCATTGAAGAGTTTGTGGAGTGTAGGGATTATATCTTCTGTAAATTTCTTGTTGAATTCAGCTGTGAATCCATCAGGACCTGGACTTTTCTTTGTCGGCAAGCTTTTTATTACAATTCATATTTCATTGGCTGTTACTGGTTTATTGAGAGTTGTTCTATCTTCTTGATTCAGTTTTGGTAATTTGTACCTTTCTAGGAATCTGTCCATTTCATCTGTGTCTTATATTCTGTGAGCATAAAGAGTCTCAAAGTAGCCGGGCATGGTGGCGCATGCCTGTAATCCCAGCACTCGGGAGGCTGAGGCAGGAGGATTGTTGTGAGTTCGAGACCAGCCTGAGCTACAAAGTGAGCTTAAGGCCAGCCTGAACTGCATAGTGAGACAGGGTCTCACAAAAAGACAAAAAAAAAAAAAAAAAAAGATTCTCAAAGTAGCTATTGATAATCTTCTGAATTTCTACTCGTCTGTGGTGATTACACCCTTTTCATTCCTTATTGCTTGGTTTTTCTTTCCACTTTTTGATGAGGTTAGCTAGTGGCTTATCAATTTTATTTAGTTTTTCAAAGAACCAGCTTTTTTGTCTTTTTTTGTGTGTGTGCTTTAAACAATTTATTTAACTGAAATGGACTTCTATTTGTTTCTGAAGTGACTTCCTTTAATTTGATACATCTTTTCCCCATGATGATTTACAGGATATTCAAGCCAATATAAATATCTTATAAATATTTGATTATTTGGGTGTATACCTACATAATACCTTAGCAATCTTTCAGCAAGACAAACACCGGAGTATGGACTACACACAGTTACTAGGTACAGTGAACATCTGCTGCAAATAGTTCTGAGGTAAGAAGGCACCACATACTTATTCAACTAAGAAATCCACCCTCACAATACAGGATGATTTTATTTTTACGTGAGACCTAGAACACTTAAGCTGCCAATTAGGTACTGAATGGCAGAGCAACACCCCCAGTTTATGCCATGAATTCATAGGGAATAGGTTCCAACAACTCAGGTTCTTTTCCATTGGTCCTCACAAAGTGTGCTTCTCTGGGAGTGGCAGGCTGGCTTCAGTTGAACCCAGGTACCTTTCTCTTTGGCTTCCTTCTTTTTCTGATCATTTTCCTTGACACGTTTCAGGAAACTATCACGACTTTTTGAGTGTTTAATATGTCTTTTTTTGTGTGTGTGCTTTAAACAATTTATTTAACTGAAATGGACTTCTATTTGTTTCTGAAGTGACATTAATCCTCTTGGCAAGTATCTTGCCCTTAACTTGTTTGTCTACAACAATGCCGACAGCATGCTGGGTAATGTTGTAGACTCTTCCCGTTTTGCCATGGTAACATTTGTGAGGCATTCCTTTTTGCACAGTACCCATTCCCTTGATGTCTACAATATCACCCTTTTTGTAGATTCGCATGTAAGTGGCCAAAGGAACAACCCCATGTTTTTTAAAAGGCCTGGAAAACATATACCGGGTTCCCCTCCTCTTGCCCTTTGTGTTAGTCATTTTGGCAAATTACTGGAAGATGGCGGTTCCGGCCGAAAGGATTTTTTTGTCTTTTTGAGACAGGGTCTCACTATGCAGTTCAGGCTGGCCTTAAACTCACTTTGTAGCTCAGGCTGGTCTCAAACTCACAACAATCCTCCTGCCTCAGCCTCCCAGTGCTGGGATTGCAGGCATGCGCCACCATGCCCAGCAGAACCAGTTTTTTGATTCATTGATTCTTTGAACTGTTTTCTTTGTCTCAGTTGAATAAATTTCTTCTCTAATCTTTATGATTTCTTCTCGTCTTTGGACTCTGGGCTTGGTTTGCTCTTCCTTTTCTAGATTTTGGAGGTGTTGCTTTAGTGTGTTTATTTGTTCCTGTTCTGTTTTCCTAATGTGTGAGTTCATAGCTATGAATTTCCCTCGGAGAACTGCTTTCATCGCATCCCATAAATTCTGATAAGTTGTGGTTGAATTCTCATTGAATTGTAGATATTGTTGAATTTCTTGTTTAATTTCATCTGTGACCCATTGATTGCTGAGTAGGGTGTTGTTTAATTTCTTATCTGGTTTCTTTTGTCGTTTATTTCCAGTTTCATTGCACTATAGTCAGATAATATGCATGGGATAATTTTTGTTTACTTGCATATATTTAAGCATGACCTGTGGATCAGTATGTGGTCTATTTTAGAGAAAGACCCATGTGCAGCTGAAAAAAATGTGTATTCAGCTATGGTTGGGTGGAACACTCTGTACATGTCCACCAAATCCATTTGTTCCAGGCTCTGGTTCAGTTCTACTACTTCTTTGCTAATTTTTTGTCTAGTTGACCTGTCTTTGTGGGATAAGGGGGTATTTAGTTCTCCTGTTAAGATTGTACTATTGGAGATTAGCTTTTTCATGTCCATTAAGATTTGTTTTACATAGTTGTGTGCTCCCGTGTTTGGTGCATACATATTTATGAGTGTTACCTCTTCCTGTTGAATTGTTCCCCTAACCAGTACATAGTGTCCTTCTTTATTTCGTTTGATCATTCTTGGTTTGAAGTTGAGACTGAGAACAAGATTGCTACCCCTGCTTTTTTCTGCGGGTGCTGGGGCATGCAGTATTGTTTTCCATCCTTTGACTTTAAGTCTATGAATGTTCTTTTGAGTTAAGTGTGTTTCTTGTATACAGCATATTGTTGGATTTTGTTTCCTACTCCACTGTGCCAATCTCTTTCTCTTTATTGGTGAATTGAGTTCATTTACATTGATGGTTATAATTGAAATGTGCTGACTTATGATTGTCATATTATTTACCTGCTGTTGTTTACTCCTTTTTGTACTATGTTTAGTTGTTTGCCCTATTGAGTGGTTTCCTTCCGTTCTCATTCATGGAGTTCTAGTCATTGTGGTCCCTCTCTAGAATATCTTTCAGTAGCCTGTGTAGGGATGGCTTTGTTGTCATGAAATTCTTCAGTTGTTCTTTGTCAGGGAAGTATTTCACTTCTCCATCAAGTTTGAAAGAGAATTTTGCAGGGTATAGTAGTAGGGGGTGGAGTTTGTTTTCATAGAGGACTTGAAGTACTCTGTTCCATGCCTTCATGGTTTGTGAAGAGAAGTCAACCGTAATTCTGATGGGTTTTCCTTTTTTTTTTTTGTCTTTTTGAGTTAGGGTCTCAGTATGCAGTTCAGGCTGGCCTTAAACTCACTTTGTAGCTCAGGCTGGTCTCAACTCAAAACAGTCCTCCTGCCTCAGCCTCCCGGTTGCTGGGATTACAGGCATGTGCCACCATGCCCGGCTGGGTTTTCCTTTGAATGTGATCTTCACCAGGCACTTTAGACAGCTGAGCTATCTTGCCGGCTGCTAGGGAATGGTTTTAAGTGCCTAATAATGTGATAATAGCAAGCATCATTGTTTTTTGGAGTTTGCTTCTTCTATTTGAAACAGGGTCTCATTGGCTTTGAACTCAGGCTGTAGCCCAGACTAGTCTCGAATTTTCACCTTCCTGCCTTACCTCCCTAGGGCCGGGATTATGGGTGTGTGCCTCCATGTCCAGCACATCATTGTTATTATAACTACTATTTATTAGCTGTTTCCAAGATACTGGGCTTGAACTAGATAGTTATGTATGTTAACACCTGTAATTCTTATCACAACCTAATTATGTAGGATTTCTTTTCTTTCTTATCGTTCCAGGAATTAAACTCAGGACCTTGCCCTTGACAGGCGGGCATGTTGCCACTGAGCTGCATCCTGAGCTATGTAGGATTTCTTGTCTGTGCTGTGTAGATGAGGGCACAGGGCTTGGGGAGTGACTTGCCTGTCCATAGTCACACGGGTAGTGGCAGAGCCAAATTCTAGGCCACCTCTGTGATTCAAGTCCTCATTCTCAGGCACTGCCTTTCCTGCTTCCCTAGTATTGTCCCACTCCAGTGGGGTCCAGGGAGCGAGCATAAATCCTACAGCATTCAGACCCTGATGTCTCTGAGGTCCAAAACAACAGAGTACAGAGGGGCAGGAAAATAAGAGCTGGAAGGTGAACAGGGTCTCTCCTCTATGTAAGGGAGACCTTTTTCCCAGTACTGATGATAGGACTACATTTATTTTGGGGGGTTTTTAGTTTTTGAGACAGGTCTTACTGTGAAGTTTAGACTGACCTTGAACTCAATATGTAGCTCAGAAGCTGGCCTTGAAGCAGTTCTGCCTCAACCTCCCAAGCATTGGGATTTCAGTTGGCCACCATGCCTTGTCATTTTTCATTTTGAGACAGTCTTGCCAAGTTGTTCATGTAGGACTTGAACTTATGAGCCTCCTACCTCAGCCTCCCTTAGTGCTGGTATTACAGGTGTACCCATTTGGATTTTTTTCTTTTTGGCAGAACTGGAACCGGGGATTGAACTCAGACCCTTGTGCTTGCCAGGGAAGCGCTTATTCTACTGAGCCATCTCTCTGACCCCTCCCATTTGGATTTAGGTGTTGCTGCTGTCTGTGGTGCTGCGTATCAAACCCAGGTCCTTGGCACTGAGCTGTACATACACCAAGGCTCTAGGCTTAACGGAATCCTCCTGCCCCAGTCTCAGAATGCTGAAATTACATGTGCATGGTGAAAAGATCAAACCAAGGCAGCCAAATCCACACAGAACTGGACCAGACACACAGACACCAGTAAAGCCAGTTTACTGGAAGCTCACGGAGGGATGTCATGTGGACCAAGACAGCCCCAAAGGGGAATAGGACACTTTATAGGATCTTTTAGGGAGGATGACCGTGGGCTGAAACAGCCAGATCACAGGCAGATGTCATTTTTCTTCCATGTGGTTTAATTCTGCTGAGGTTAGAGGGAAGTGAGCCAAGACCAGCACAGGCCAAGGGGAAGTGAACCAAGACGAGAGTACTCTATGGGGAAGGGTTGGGGTTGAGCTTGGGGCAGGGTGCCTAGGAAACCAAGAGGGGGAGTGTTTGGGGCAGGGTACCTGGGAAACTTGAGTTCTGACCTATCATATAGTACCACGCCTGGCTTGGAAAGATGAAGGTTGTTTAGATGAAGATACTAGAGAGGCCAGGGAGATGGCTCAGCAGAATAAGTGCTTTCCTGGCAAGCACAAGGGCCTGAGTTCAGTCTCTAGTTCTGCAAAAAAAAGAAGATACTAGAAGCTATAGAATAAATTGTAAAAACAAGTAAACCCTTGATTTATGAATTAAAGTTTGTTTTTGAGGGCTAGTTTTGTTTTGTGTTTTGGTGGAACTGGGGATTGAACTCAGGCCCTTGTGCTTGCCAGGGAAGCACTTATTCCACTGAGCCATCTTCCTGGCCCAGTGAGGGCTAGTTGTAACTCAAACTGGTTTTAAGTCAAGACTATTTTTCCCATTAAAAGTAATGGAAGTACCCATAATGCATAATGCATTCCAAACCTCACACTGCACCCCTTAGCTAATTTTTTTTTTTTTTTTTTTTTTTGGCATTTTGAGACAGGGTCTTGCTATGTAGTTCATGCTAGCCCAAAACTCAGTATGCAACCCAGGCTGGTCTAAACTCACAAAAATCCTCTTGCCTCAGCCTCCTGAGTACTAGGATTACAGGCATGTGCCACCATGCCCAACCTAACCTTTTTATAATAAAAAATGGTTGTATAATTTGTGTAGTTTATCAGAAACACCAATAATTTTGCTAATGTATTCACCAAAAAGTTAGAAAATGTGCCTAGTTCATCAGAAGCAATTTCAGTTTTTTTTTTTTGTTTTGTTTTGTTTTTTTTGTCTTTTTGAGACAGGGTCTCACTATGCAGCTCAGGCTGGCCTTAAGCTCACTTTGTAGCTCAGGCTGGTCTCGAACTCACAGCAATCCTCATGCCTCAGCTTCCCCAGTGCTGGGATTACAGGCAAGCGCCACCATGCCTGGCTCTTTTTTTTTTTTTTTGTCTTTTTGAGACAGGGTCTCACTGTGCAGTTCAGGCTGGCCTTTAGCTCACTTTGTGTCTTAGGCTGCAGAAGCAATTTCATACTGTACTCATTCAAGCTGACATCTCTGGCTTTCAGGAAGAGAGGATGAAATGCAAGGTGGTTGTTTGGGAAGAGAGTTCCCTTTCATAAGAACATCACAAATCATGTATAGTGTGCCTAAGGAGAGTCACATGGAGAGAAAACTTTCTCTCAGCCTTCCACAGAGAGCAAATTAGTCAAGCAATGGCCATGACTCATCCACAAGGCTGACACTGACAAGGGATCTACAAAGTGTGGTACAGGGTTACAGGATAAACCCTGAGGGTACCTGACTGACCTTATCTGATACAAAAGTTACATTTCTTGTTATATAGATCTTGCTTTAACTTGGTCTTAACCATCTAGCAGAAACGCATAAAAATGGAGGTATATGAAGTAAAGTTATATTAATATAATGAGCTGTGAATGGCTCAAGTCAACAACTTCTGTGGATAACCCGCTTCTATTGTGGACTGCTGATATGTGTTGGATTGTTTTATTAAAAAAAAAAAAAAAAAAAAAAAAAAATATATATATATATATATATATATATATAGTGAGCCATCCATGTTGTGAAAATTGTAACATATGTATCGTATGTTTCCCTATTTATGTCATTTGTTCTCTTTGTTTTTGCTTCTTTGTTCACTCTTCAAGTTAAAATACAAATAAATTTAAAAAAAGATCAAGTGTGTAGGAAACTTGACTAATTAAAGGACTGAAAGAAAGGAAAAAAAAAAAACGAATATCACAAATTGGGCTCTCTGGTGCCCTTTTTCTCCTTGGTAATCTGTAGCCCACTAGGTCTCAACTTTTTCAGAACTAAAAATTGGTCTAAGGGCCAGTTGTTCTAAGTCAATACTTTGGTTGTAAGTTAAACCTACTTTTTCCAGTTGTGACCCAAGTTGTTCAGATGTGGGGGCAGGTCATACCCAGAGGGCCCACTATAGTTATATGGAGACTCAAACTAGCACTTTTTGAGAAGTTGTACAGAGAAGAAACTGTGATAGTGAACACCAGCTCTCCCCACCCATACTGGGGGCCCAGGCCGGGGCCTCACAAGAGGCGAGTGCTATAGGGATTTCCAGAGCATAGGGAGAACCAGAGAAAGGGATGCATATCCAGTATTGATGGTAGACACTTGCTGAATGAACAGGTAGAACCAGGGGCATCCAGTTTACTTTAGTTTTTGACTGATCCTTTTTTCTCCCCAGATATTTCTTCTTGCAGGCAGAAAGCGGAAAAAGAGCAAAACATCCAACTATCTGATCTCCACTGACCCAACAGATTTATCTCGAGAAGGGGAAAGTTACATTGGCAAGCTCAGGTGAGCAGCCTTACACTTTTGTCCTGTTCTGATAGGGCTACTTTTGTTTCAGAATAATTGCTACTTTTTTTACAACTAGCATGTAGAGATGTGATAATCAAAAAAAGAAAAAAGACAGAAAACAAAATTCAGTTGTTCCCCTCTTGTTGCCATGAGAGAGCTTTAAAAAATGACACCAATCATCTGGGCATTGAGAACAGGCAGACAGGCCCTGTTCTTGCCCACTTCTTGGCGGGAATGTACACCTCATCATGAGGACTTTGTTTCTTGGTGCTAGGTCTAACCTTATGGGGACCAAGTTTACGGTGTATGACCATGGTGTCAGCCCGGTGAAGGCCCAGGGCCTGGTGGAGAAGGCCCATACCCGGCAGGAGCTGGCTGCCATCTGTTACGTGAGTGCTGTCCCCACACGGCCCCCCACACACCTCCTGCACCCCAGCTCCTTCCCACGTGCTCTTTATCTGTGATTTCTTTGGTCACTGCTATTATTTCTCTATACAGTCATGTTTTCATTATTTGTTTATGTCTTTTTGAGACAGTGTCTTGTCATGCAGTTCAGGCTGGCCTTGAGCTTGCTTTGTAGTAGCCCAGCCTAGTCTTAAATTTGCAGAGATCTTTCTGCCCCAGCCTCCCTAGTGCTGGAATTACAGGCACACGCCACCATGCCCAGCATAATTTTTTTTTTTTTTTTTTTTTGGTACCAGGAATCTAACTCATGACCTCACGCTTGCCAAGGAGGTACTGTGCTGCTGAGCTACATCCCCAGCCCTATGTTGTCATTATTTATGAATCGCCATGTTCAGCTGTTTTTACATTTAGGGTTATCTGCTCTTTTGTTTCTGTGATGTCACTTAATTAATTAATTAATTTATTTATTTATTTATTTTTTTATTTTTTGTCTTTTTGAGGCAGGGTCTCACTATGCAGTTCAGGCTGGCCTTAAGCTCATTTTGTAGCTCAGGCTGGTCTTGAACTCACAACAATCCTCCTGCCTCAGCTTCCCAAGTGCTGGGATTACAGGCCTGTGCCACCACGCCTGGCTGATGTCACTTAATTTAGACCTTCTTTACCTGTTATCCATTAACCAGAGGTTATAATAAATTACTTTTATTATTATTAGTCTTTTTGAGACAGGGTCTCACTGTGCAGTTCAGGCTGGCCTTGAGCTCACTTTTAGCCCAGGCTTGTCTTGAATTTGCAACAATCTTCTGCCTCAGCCTCCTGTGTGTTGCGATTATAAATGTGCGCTACCACCCCTGTCTGGTTATACTAAATTAAAATTGACCTCTGTGCCTTTCCTCCTTGCTTCCTTCCTTCCTTTTCTTTCCTTCTCTTTTCTTTTCCCCTTGCTCATTCTCTCCCTTCCTTGCTGTTCTCCTCCCCATCACTTCTTTCTGATAGGTTCTTGCTATATCACTTGGGTTGGTCTTGAACTCCTGGACTCAAGTGAGCTGTGGTCCCAGCCTCCTGAGTAGCCAGGGCAGTACCTACCCACTGCTATTCTCCTCTGTGGTTTGTTCTGTACTCTTTCTCAG
>PVKA01020847.1:27311-39747 GCA_004027165.1 Ctenomys sociabilis | reverse complement strand
AAGTGCCAGGACCTGAATTAAATCCCTACTTGTGCAAAAAAAAAAAAAAAAGAAAGAAAGAAAAAGAAAAAGATCTTCTCCAACTCTTGCCCTGGCAAAAACCACAACACCTCTCTTCTAAAGATTTCCTTTATATCCTTTGAGGATAAAACTATGCTTTGTGGTTTTTATATTATATTCACTTAGGCTATTTAAAAATAAAGTGAACTTTATATTTTTTCCCAGTTTTCCTTTTGAAGAGAATTCTCCTTTCTCCATCCCTTAAACTTCAATGATAATGTAAAGTAGCATACAGTTTTTTTTTTTTTAAAAAAAAACACTTCGTTATACTTCATATTAAAGATAGGCAGCCTTTAAAAAGTGGCAAGAGCTCATAATCCAGGTCTCTGTTTTCCTCAGCTCGAGGCAGGAAATGCTTATGTGTGCAGGGAAGGGTCTATTTTCTAGGAGGACAGGACAGGGAGTTTTGAAAATAACAAAGAGACAAACAGAGCCAGAGGCAGTGAGAAAGTTTATGCTAAAGCCACTTCCACAAAGGTAAATGTGTGGACATAGGTGGGGGACAAAGCAACAGCAAGAACCATGAAGACAGGCTCACTGTTCACCACACACACACACACATGCAGTGCATGCACACACACACACACACATGCACAGAGTGTGTGTGCACACACACACATACATGCAGTGCATGCACACACACATACTCCTATGCAAATCCCCAAATCTTACTTTTGTTTTCTATATATTAAACTGCTCAAAGTCTTAAGAAATAGCACGGCATAGGAATCCCTAATGCCATTGACTCATCTCTTTCCTCCCTTTCTGTCTCCCAAGCACGTTTCATTTGTGCAATTCCAAAGAGATGAAGTTTAATCCTGCTCTTGCTTAAGAATGACTTAAAGTCTAGTTTAACATTTCCCATTTCTCAAGTTTGCTCTGAGACTGAGACAAAACATCTCTAACAAATGCAAAGCAAAAGCCAAATTCCTACACCTTTGGCTCGTTTCACCTTCTATTATCCAGAGATTCCTAATAATACATTCTGAATTATTGAAATGGACAAATGTGTTGTGTTGCAAAGGTAAGGCTATTCATTTTAACAGATGTTGCAAGCCATCGAAGACACTTATTCCAGGTCTCATATGATTTACTTTTCCCTGTACTTCTTTAATAGAAGACAAAAACAAAACAAAAACACCCTAGAAAACATAAATCTAACTATGTGGATTAGGGCTCCAATGATAAGCCATGGCTTTATTTGTTTTTCATTGTGGTCCTGGAATTGAACCCAGGGCTTCAGGCATGCTAGGCAAGTGTTACTGATACTGGGAAAAGTGATCTCAGTGGATAAGGGGAAAAATGAAACTTCCAACCTGAAAGGTACCTGGGATGAGTTCATGTTCTCTAAAACCGATGAATGGATTTTAGGAACAAATGGAGGTTATGAGCAGAATGTAATATTGGGGGAAAGAAAGCTGCTTCCAAGAGAGGGACAGAAGGGGCACCCTGAGCAGGTGGTCCCCTAGAAGCTGTTTCTTCCAGGGGCTTTCATAGAGTAAAGCTATCCATGAGGTGGGTCTAAGATGATGGAGAACATAGGAACTCGCTTAGGTGGCCATGAGGTGGGGCAATACTATAGTCAACCAATGAGATTACAAGCACCATTGCTCAGGTAAAATTGATTAAATCCAAAACTAAGTGGGGAAGCGAGTCACATAGCAAATGAGCATGAATACAGGACAGAGTCTCTTCCTGTTGGGGGTTAGGTTAGTGACTAATTTGGGCTCTTTCAAGTTGATTGATAGCTATTTAGAATATCAATCCCAAGGGCCAGCCAAATAGCGTGGCAGATTAAAGTGCCAGCAAGCAGGGGCGGGGACCAAGGGTTCCATCCCCAGGCCTGCCATGCCAGCCCAGCCCTTAGGGCATCCTGAGACTTGGTGTGGTGATGTGCACCTGTAATCCCAGCTCTTGGGCAGCTGTAAACAGGCAGATCACTATGAGTCTGATCTAGTAGTGAGACCTTGAACACCCTGTAGACCCTTCCCTAAAATACAAAAAAAAAAAAAAAAAAAAAAAAAAGAATACCAATCCCTGATGCCCATCCCTAGTGAAGTATGTAGCTGTATTTGTTTTCTCTTTTGTCCTGAGGTCTGGCCTATATGGGAGTGTCTGTCTGTTCCAAGTTTTGGAACAAGTGCTTGCCTGGCAAGCACAAGGTCCTGAGTTTGATCCCTGGTACCACCAAAAAAAAAAAAAAAAAAAAAAAAAGATGTTCTAACTTTTAAAGTCACCTTGTCTTCCATATTGTTACCTTTAGGGCCTGGCCCTGTCTGGCTGCCTAGAATATTTCTATATAATTCAGCTGTGTACACCATTACCACTGACTTACATTCCTAGCCAAACCTTGGAAATTTTAATGCCCACTGCAGGCTCAGAGTTAGCCTGACCTGAGGTCTGAGGAATGTTCAGAGACATTTAGGTGTGATATTCACAAACCAGACAATCCAGTGACGACCACAAACCATATGATCCCAAGGTTTAGGTAGAAAGCTTATTAAAGTACTGAAAATGTTTAATGACCAGCTAAGCCCACTATGAAGGATTCATTGTGTGTGCTTATCTATGATGATAATAGTGACAATAAAAATTCTCAAAAACCTCTGTTTGCTTTGACAATCTTATTTAGAGAAAAAAAAAAAAAGTTTTCTTTGATTGTTATATGCTGGGATCTGAACCACACATTTCATGCCTGCTAGGCAGGACTACCACTGGGCTGTATCCCCAGCCTGTTTCTTTTTCTTTTCCTTTTTTGGTAGTGGGAATTGAACCCAGGACCTTGTACTTTCCAGGCAGTCACTGTACCACTAGTATCCCCACCCCACCCATAGACTGTTTTGTGTTTATAGAAAAGACAGATAAGTTTGTTAAATGAAAGAAGTATGTACAAAGTAGATTTAATTACATCTATGGAAACACAACTATTTCAGGCAGGCAAACCTCACACTTTTAGTTCTGTAGAAGAGATTGCAATAGTTCGTACACACTTGAGCGCACAAAGCCTTCTTTTGTATCTTTTCCAAAGCTTTCTTTTTAAACACTCACATTAAAGTCACTTTGCAGCAGGCAATCAAAAGGTTCTCTATAATCAAAGTGGTGGTTTTAGTTAGTAGTACTCAGGACACAGGACAGGTGGTATCTTTTGTCACATTTCCTCAGGAGGAATGACACTAGAATATTCTCTTTGAACACAGTAATATTCTCCTGTTTCTTGTTGTTAGTTTGCCTGCTTTTATTTTTTTTTTTCAAAAACAATTCAAACCACAAGAGAACACTGGTTGGTGGGCTGCCCCACTGGCCTCTGATTTCACCCTGCCTGTGGAATTGTGGGACCTCTCCTAACTTCAGGTTCCAGGGAAATGTCTCGTTTCCCCCAGGCAGTCTGTTTTTCTACAGCACAAGCTCCCACTCACTTCCCCAGCTGTCTCTGCACATCTTGTGCCCTCTGCCTTTTTCCAGCTGCTAGGTGCCTCCCCCAATGCTGCTGAGCCTTGGCAGATGTCACAGTATAGTCTGGCCCATTATCTTTGGACCAAGGCCCTGGCCTTGACTCTCCTTCCTTGGGAAGTCCCTACCCCAGGGGTCTCTGCTTCTTCCAAATACAGCTTGTCCTAGAAGCTCCTCAGCCTGTCTGAGTTTGCAAGTTTAGACTGGCTTGGGCCCCCCCAGTGGTGTAAAAATTTGTACTATTGCTGTCAGTCAGCCACTTACTTGTATTATTTGACAAAACTAGAGAAAAGTAAAGGGGAGAGAGAAAGACAGAAAGAGGGACAACAGAGAGAAACAGACAGACAGAGAGAGAGACAGAGACAGAGACAGACAGACAGACAGAGACAGAGACAGAGAGACAGAGAGAGATAGAGAAAAAGACAGAGAAAGAGAAAGATATAAAGAAAAAGGAGGAGAAGAGGAAGAATAAAGAGGGACTGAGGGAAAGGAAAGTACTAGGAATAAAAATCCCAGATGGTGCATGTTTCTCCTGTGTAACAAGTTTATTACTTACTTCAGTCTAATTAATTCTAACTCTGCAAATTTCATGGCAAGTGGACAGAGCCAGAGAGTGTATCTAGAGGCCAATTTCAGGATGTTTGGCAAATTGTCACCCAACAGCTGTTAATTTGGCCAGCAAACTGTTTTGGGTTTTGTCTTTTTTTTTTTTTTTTTTAATAGGAGATGTCATTATGAGAAACACTAGAGATGTCATTATGAGAAACACTTTCTTCTCCTAGGACCAAATCCAAGTTTATGCTTTCAGCAAATGACAGTAGGAAATCTCTTCTATCCATCAATCTCAAATTCAGTTGTATTTTAGACTTTCAGAAAAAAAAATAAAATAAAATAAAAAGGACGGCTCTTCTTAAAAGCCTTACACAATTTCTTTTTCACAAATACTCTCCCGGAAGAGGAAGTTACAAGTTAGAGAAACTGTACAAGGTTTGTACTCTAAAGCATATCTAAGTACATAAACGTATGAATGGTGGGGTCCCCTCAGCCATACCCTTGCTCCATTGTCGTTAGGGAATATGTCCAAAATCCTCTGGAATGGGGCACCCCTGGCCCCATCCTGCCCCGCACTTGAAGTCATGGGGCCAGTAAGGGCACAGACACATAGTAACACAGCTTGTCATCTGATCAGGGAGCATGGAAGGCCACTCTCCCACCGGCTGCCACCTTCCCATCACTGCTGACGTGTCACAGTGGATGTTGGGGCTGCTCATGCTCTTCCACACCACTGAGGTGGTGTGACCTAAACGTCTCAGGTCTTCCGTTGTGTGAGGTCTTCTTGAATAGTCACATTCCCAGTCACTCATATGATAGATGTGGAACTGATTTGTCAAAATGTGATGCACGCCCTATTGTTTAGCTTCTTGCTACACTTAACCTACTTTCCAGTTATTAGAATCATTGTGCATCTCAGTTCTGATACTTCTTATCAGTTTCTCTCTGACTCACTGAATATAGAATCAACAACATTTTTCATTTCTGAGTTTTTAGATAGAGTTCTGTGGAATTCACTAATGGCACTGCTCCAAGCCCATATTCCCACATTACCACAAGTACTTTTTAAATATGCTTACACTGTTGATTTTAGTTCCTTTCAGTAAGATATTGGGAAATCCCATTTGTATGCATTCTCCTTATTTACCAGCCCAGTAGTTTAATACATGCGGCATATATATGACAACTAGTTTGGGGGAAGTTTTGCCAGCTCATGTATTATTAGAAACATTGTGATATTCACATATAGTCTTTTCTGTAAGTCATAAGCAGTTCTTTGTATTCACTTTTTTGGGGGTGGATAGGGTCTTGCTATGTTGTGTAGGCCAATCAAGAGATCTCCTAGCCGGGCGTGGTGGCGCATGCCTGTAATCCCAGCACTAGGGAGGCTGAGGCAGGAGGATTGTTGTGAGTTCGAGACCAGCCTGAGCTACAAAGTGAGCTTAAGGCCAGCCTGAACTGCACAGTGAGACCCTGTCTCAAAAAAGACCAAAAAAAAAAAAAAAAAAAAAAAGAGATCTCCTGTCTCAGTCTTTTGAGTTAGGTAAGACAACAGATATGTACCATCACCCATGGTTTTATAAATAAAATTTAAAAATAAAAATATAAGCAGAAAGTGAAAGCCACACAGAATCTCACTATCTAGCACTGAGAAAGTTTGCTTGTTTCCTCTAGCTTGCTCTCTCCTGGTGTCCACTTCTCCCTACTTCCGCACACTCAACCCCTACAGAAATCCCTCAGCTGGTCGCTCAGTGCTTTCCTCTCTCCAAGCTCAAACACTGTGAGGACATGAGCACAACAAAACCAAGAAAGGTATATGGGAAAGTTTGGGGTCTTCAGATCAAAAATGCAAAATTAATTATAAAATGGAAATGTTTTGCATAGATTCCTGCATAGTAACTTCATGAAACCTGGTCAGAGGAAGTCCAGGTGGTGTGAGGTGCAGACAGGGTTATCACAGCCTGAGGCAGCCAGGATCCAGAGAACATAGTCTCAGCCAGAGGTGGCACCAGGCATCACCTATACCAGGGAGCCCTGTGACACCGAGTCCATGTCCCATTATCCCATGCAACAGATGCCACAGATGCTAGTAGCCAAGCAATCCCAGTCTAAAATACAATCTTTTCTGAAAGTCTAAAATACAATCTTCTGTGGCTGAGGCTTTGCACCATTTGACACAGACTCTCTCCCCAACGGTCCCACATTATATAGTAAGATAGAGTGTGAGCTCTGAGTCCTATCTGCATTGAATGGACCTGAACCTCATGTAAAGTCATTGCCATCTGTCCTTTATGTACATACAGTGGGGGTGGGCTGGGGGGCTTGTAAGACTCTGCCAGCATAAGATGCCTGGTTTCTATTGCAGTAGTTGCTGCCACCAATCCCACAGGCTGGAAATTCATGGAAGGCTTAGTTAGCTGCCCTGCCAAGACTCCTCCCAGAGCTCACTCTCTCCTCCTGCCTTCGACATCTTCTATATTCCTGGTGTCTGACATCTGGCAGCCTATATCTAAGGATGTATGACAGATCAGAGTGTAAATCATGAATTAGAAAGTAAGATTTAACATATAAAGCTTAAAAGCTGATTGACTGTGTTCTCCAGCCACATGCCACCACCTCTACTGTTGTGTCTTTGCTGTCCTCTGTTGTGGAAAATAGTTGGGATTAAAAAGATTGAGATCCTTTTCCCGTTGTACCTAAACCATTGCTACACTCAGGCCAATTTTCCAGTCTCCTGTTTATTCTATGACTTATTTATTCTACGCCCAGAGCCATTTGTTGCAAGGCCTCTTGTGTCATCCATCGTGTATTCTACAAGCACACTGGGTATTACTGTTCTATATGAACCTCAAATGTGAATGTGGGGCAAATCATTTCCCTCAGCATGATTTTGTCCATTTAGCTTAGTGAACTATCATACTGACAGGAAGAGTTTTTAATTTGATTCAGAAATTCTGTGTATTGCATGGAAATAACTTCACTCCAGAGGGCTATTGACACTTCAAGCCATGGATCTGCCACCTTTCCTCATTCCTGTTATCCTCAGCCAGCTCCTCAAATGTACACCCTTCATTCTCTTAGATGGTTACAAAGAAAAAATGCACACTTTCTATCAAGACTCTCTCAATTCCTATTTTTCCCATCAGTTCTTCTTTGTGGGTCAGAATTAAATCCCCAAAATGGATGTCTTCCTTGAAAGGAAGCTACGAGCAAGGCAAATCAAGAATTTGATCGGAATGCGACTCTCATCTTGCTGGTGGGCTACACTTTGGACACTATCCAGAATCTCTAGCTAGTTAGGTAATTTCCTATTTCTCTACTTTTGTCTCCTTTACCTCTATCCACTTCCTGTGGTGCGCACACTCTCTACAAGTAAGTGATTACTCACATTACAGAACTCAAGGCTTTTCTATTTTTTTTTCCTTTGAGTAGAGTCAATGAATTTATTGTTGTCTGATAGTTTTTGTGGCTTAGATCTAAAATGTCTCTCAAGTCAAATGTTTGGAGGTGGGGCATGTTTGAAGGCAAGGATCACTGGGAAAGTAACCTGGGAGAGTGTGCTGTTGTCCCAGACTCCTTTTGTTCTTCTTTTTTTTTCTTGATTGAACTGGGGATTAAGTGTGTGCACCTTGAGCTTGCCAGGGAAGTGCTTATTCCACTGAACCATCTCCCCAGTCCATGTCCCAGACTCCTGATCAGCACATGTTGCACAGCTTTCCTCTGCTAGGCCATCCCTGACTTGGACCCCACTGAGTATGGACTGAACCCACTGGACTGTGAGCCAAAATCAACCTCTCCTCTTTTAAGGTGCAGTTTTTGTTCTAGTGAATGAAAGTATAACATGGAGATCCCTAGAATCGCTCACAAGCTTACTAGAACTCTGGAACTATGTAATCAGAATTTTTCTTTTTCCTTTGCAGTGCTATGAAAAGAACCTAGGACCTCATGCATGCTAGGCAAGTCCTTTCAACTGAGATTATTGCTAGTTCAGAATCCATACTTTAATAGGACCCACAGTTCACTTACATGCATATCAGAATTTGAGAAGCAACAAGGCAGATAGTTACACGAAAGCTGTTGTATTTCTCTAATAGTGTTCAAATATTCATTAGAAGTATTGCAAAAATGTGGCTCCTTTATTATATATAATTTGGTTTCTTGAGAATTTTGCATATCAAGAAATACTCTGTTTTATTAACTTTTCTTTTATTTGCTAGTATAGTGCATGCATTTTTGAAATTATGAATTAATTTAATTTAATTTGAAAATAATAAGGATATTACAGTTAAAATGTCAAGATGTTCTGGTAAGATGGAGCATTAGAGTATATTGTCTATGAAGGATATTCTGAAAGGGAAAATACACTACCACTTCATAGATTTTTATAACAAAACAATGTTTTATGTAAAAACTGTCCTGTAACCACTGATGGAACACCTGTTTCAAGGGAATAAAACTTATACTCTGGAACAAGAACACAGAGAAAGCTCCAAAAATACATATCGCTCTTATTTAAAGCCAGAGCCCTTGCAAAGAAGAAGTTGAAGCTAAAAGTGCACAGAATTGCAACAAGCTTTCACCTGATATATGGCAGTCATTAATTATAGGTGTCAACTTGCCTGGGGTAAGGAGATACCAAGGCAGCTGCGAAAATATTTTGGGGTGTGTTTGTGAGGGTGTTTCTTGAAAGTATTTACCTTTGAATCTGTGGACCGAGTAAAGATTTCTTGTACCAATTTGGTTGGACATCCTGTAGTCCACTGAGAGACTGTAGGGAAAAACAAAGCAGGAAAAGGATAAATGTGCTCCTTTTGGAAATCCATCTTCTCCTACTCCTGGACATGTGCAATCCTTGTTCTGAACTGAGACCTGGAGTGGCACTTATGCCATTGCTCCCCTGGTCCAGCAGCCCTCAGGCTTGGATTACAGCCACTTATCAGTTTTCCTAGGTTTCCAGCTTGTAGATGTAGGACTGTGGGACTTCTTAGTTCCACTACCTAACAATGGACTCCTACTTTCTGTCTGTCTGTCTGTCTGTCTTTCTATCTCTCTCACACATCAATTTCCTATCAATTCTGTACCTGTGTGGTTAGGGTCTGTACTTTAAGGTCAAAATGTAAATCAAACACATTACCCAAAACCAATGAAATAGCTCAGTGGACTAAGCACCTGCTTAGGCAAGCACAGGGCCTGGCGTTTGATCCCTGGCACCACAGCACAGGCCCCACACCCAGGCACACTGAGCTGGCTACCAACGGCAGACATGGTGGCACACACTTGTAATCTCAGCACTGGGGAGGCTAAAACCGGGAGGATCACTGCAAGCCTGAACTACATAGTGAGACCCTGTACCAAATACATTTAAAAAAAAGCATTTTCTCATACAGGAAATATACACTTCTATGCACCCACACATTTTCCCCTTCTGCTTTATCCCTAGAAGGAATTTCTGACACCTGGTAGAGTCCTTAATTCTTCTGAATCTGTGTCTGATGGATGCTGTTGTCCATCTGGAATGTGAAGGGCATGTTGAATGCCTTACAAACCTTCACACAATGGATTGTACAAGTGTGAAAAATAATACCATCAACAGTTTAGTGTATGTCCATAGGATGACCTTTCCACTTAAAAATGAAAAACGACGCAGGGAATTGAAAATGTTTTGCAACCCCTTTGGTTATTTGAAAATGTTTGCCAAGAAAACACTTCCATAATTCTCTGGATTCTTAAATGATTACAGAGCATATGGGCAGCCATCCAAGTGGCTCTTACCCTGAGAGGTTTTGCTATTCTTACTATCACTAAAAAATCTTTGTAACAAGTATTTATATTCTGCTTTAATTAAAAACATTTGCTGATATGAAGAACATCATTTTCTTAATCAGAACTACTTATGGAGTATAAGACTAAACAAATATTTGGGGAAGCATTTTACGTGGAAAATGTAAAGCATGTTAACATGTGCCGGAGTATGAGGCAAGATTATTTTGAGACTTGAGGTATAATAACTGCTTTCAACAAGGCCTGCTGTCATGAACTAAATGGCTTGATTTGTTGTGTACTTAGGTGAAGGCCTAGGTACAACTTGATGAGACAGGAAGTGTGCTATTAATTTTGACACAGGAATATGTGTGCCACATGACCTGGTCTAATAGCAGTAGAACTGAGTTCTGTGAGCTGAACTTGCAAGACTTGAAATTTATATTTTCATAAACTAATACAATATTATATAGCCAAAGTTTAAAAATACAGAATCTAGGCCAGGGAGATAGCTCAGTAGAACAAGTGCTTGCCAGGCAAGCGCAAGGTTCTAAGTTCAATTCCAGGTACTAGAAAACAAAACAAAACAAAACAAAAAAAAAAAAAAAAAAAAAAAAAAAAAAAAAAAAAAAAAAAAAAAAACCCAGAATCACCACTTTCAATGTCTCTATCACTTGAGCCCATCTTTGTCTGGAACATTAGTTTTTTTCAGCCTTTGACTGTTGCCCTTATACATTAAATTCTCCATAACACAGTCAGAATAGTCCTTCTAAATTCTTTTATTTTGAAAACCATTTGTAATATTGTAATGAGCTTCCCATCCAGTAACTTCAAGCTACCAGGACACAGCCCCCCAACCCGGTCCCCTTAATCTTCTCCTCAGCTCTTCTGCTGAAGAATTTGCCTTACACAATGACAGGTTGCTTTGGGAGTTTTTCCTTCCCAAGAACTTCGTAGTAGCCCAATCACATTACATCAATGATGGGAGCTACTCAAGTCTTGCTTTTGGCAGCACTTACTTGTGTCTGCTCACTGACCAGTGTCCACAGTTTATCAAGGTTGTCAGCTGGGCAGAAGCTCTGGTTTCTCTTTAAGTGGTAATACCTCATACCAACCTTCCCAAAGTAACCTGGGTGATATTTGTCAAAGTTGATCCTGTGATAATGCATGCCACCAGCATTACCCGGGCCTCTGGGGTGCTTCTGGTGCCTGCCTACAGGCTGTGGCTCACATGGCCCTGAAGCTTCCAGGTCTTTCTTAGTCTGGAGGGCATGCTGGTGGCTGAGACAAAAGGGTGTCCTTCTAAATTCTAAAACAAAAGCTTGACCATGGCATTCTTTTGTCTACAGTTTGCCATGCTAATTCATATTGGATTTAAACTCCTTAAGCATGGGCACCTGCTGCTATGGCATCCTAATTCTGCTTCCTGTCATTGCTCTTCTCACATACCCTGTCCTGTTGAAGTTTCCTTCCATACTCTTCCTTTACAATGCCACATATGCCCCTTGTACCTCCGCATCCCACTGGATCAATATTCTTTCCAGAGACTTGCTTTACTTCTGTTTTGCTGTTGCTTAATCAAACAAGCCTTCTCTGCAATCTCTCCAGCCCTACCCTGGAAGTCTTATCTTTTAATTTACCTTGCCTTCTGTATTTTTCATAGAAAAACTGGCTGCTGACATATCTTATATTTCCCCAACTTCATAAAAGGAGTGACATCTGTTTGTTCATAGACTATCTTCAGCTACTAAGACAGTACATCCAATATGGGGGCTTTTATGAATGAATCAGTGAATACTAACACTTTATGTTAATGGTTAGTAATAGGTCAAAAACAGGTCAATTTTGAAAAATTGCTTGCTTTTTTCTTTTTTTTAATTAATTAATTTATTTATTGATACACATCTTGCTATGCAGTTCAGACTTAGTGATCTTCCTGTCTCAGCCTCCCTAGTGCTGGAATTATGGGTATGAGCCATTACACCAAGTTTCAGGTCTGGGATGATGTGCTCAGGGCTCTGGGCTGGGCACAACATGTAGTCCAGGGACTGAACTTCCACTTCCACTTACAAGCCAGGTGCATATGTTGCCAAGCTACATCTTCAGTCTTGTCTTTCTTTACTTTGGGTTCAGAACCCTTAATATTCTGAGTTCATTTTTACCTTATAACTTATCACTGGGAGTGAAAAATGATTACATTTGCTTTTATGGTTTCTTTGATGTAATTATTGTAATCAACTGGCATATGACTGTATTATTTGAAAAATATTTCATTTTACATGTCCTTTTCATGTTTGCTTGTTTAAAAATCACATTGGTTTGTATAAAATGTACAAATCCATAAAAATACAATTTAAAAAAAGAGTATCTGCATGGAAACCTAAGAAGATAGGGAAAATAAAGTCTCCCCTAATTCCCAACTTCCCCAGAGTTGATTCAAGAGGCATTGAAGAGGGCTGGACAGATAGCTCAGTGGAATAAGTGCTTGCCTGGCAAGTATAAGATCCTGAGTTAGATCCCAGGTACCACCAAAAAAAAAAAAAAAAAAAAAAAAAAAAAAAAAAAAAAAAAAAAAAAAAAAAAAAAAAAAGAAAAAAAAAAAGAAAAAAAGAAA
>PVKA01020847.1:0-27211 GCA_004027165.1 Ctenomys sociabilis | reverse complement strand
TCAAAAAAAAGAAAAAAGAAAAAAGCTAGTGAAAAGATCTGAGCTAAATGAAATGATGCAAAACATTCATGACAAATTAGCAGTGAATTGGTGCATGCAAAGGTATGAAACAGAAACTTGGGAGACTAAAAATTCTACTGGAAGCACAGGTAGCAGAGTCATGAGTGTGAGGACAGAGTCAGAATTAGAAAAATGTTGCTGTCCGAGAACAATCACCCAGAAATATTTTAAAAATAACAAAAGAACATAAAAATAGATGCAACAACTAGTCTTCTCTGATACCAGATGCAGAGAATACTATTTAATATTATTTGGAATTAGTGAAAAATCAGAAGGCTGCATGATGGCATAAAGAAACTATTTAGAGAAATAATAATATAAAACTTTCCAAATATGGGGAAGAAATTTAACATACAAATAGATAAGTTAGGCATATAGAACCTCAAATAGGCATGATCAGAAAATAACCTCCTTATAACACATTACAGTGAAAATTCTAGAAGTCTAATACATGGATTGAATATTAAAAGGTCTTAGAAGAAAACAACAAATCACGTATACAAGATAAAAAGCAGAATTACAGCATACCTCTCAACACAAACTTTAAAGCCTAGGAGAGTTAGAAGTGAAGTGTTTCAATCCCTAACTGAAAATACTTCAAACTGATTGAGGGCTAGGGACATAACTCAGTAGAATAAGTGCTTGCCTGGCAAGGGTAAGGTCCTGAGTTCAATCCCCAGTACTGTAAAAAACAAAACAAAACAAAAAACCCTGACGATATGTCCCATCTTCCAAAACTGATGGAAAAACAAGGCATTTCCATGATAGAGAGCACATTAAGAAATTCATGACCATCAAGCCAGTGTTCTAAAAATTTCTCAAGAATATTCTACAATACCCAAGAATAATGAAGCTATCAATGCCAAAAATTCTAATAGAATTCGTATACTAGGTGGGGTGATCACTTATGTAAAAGAGGGGAATTAAACAACAGAAAAATAATAAAATGACAGGAATGTAGTAGGTAGTAACCCAAGGTTAATGGTCTCAATCCCTCAATCAAAAGACACAGAATGGTACAATGGGTCAAGAAACAAAACCCAATGGTATGCTGTATACCAGAAAAACATTTGACCCCCAAACAAATTCATGGACAAAAAAAAAAAAAAAAAAAAAAAAAAAAAAAAAAAAAAAAAAAAAAAAAAAAAAAAAAAAAAAAAAAAAAAAAAAATCAAAGGCCAGAAGATAATACTCTATGCAAGAGGAACCCCAAACAAGCAGGGATTGCTATCCTATTTTCAGACAGAGTGGACTTCAAGCCAAAATTGGTCAGAAGAGGCAGAGAAGATCATGATATACTAGTATAGGTACAGATTACAAAGGAAGAGATAACAATTATAAACTTATGTGCACCAAACACTGTTGCACCTACCTGCATAAAACAAACACTACTGGACATAAAGATCAGGTAAACATCAACACAATTATAATGGAGAACCTCTATACTCCACTGTCCCTGACAAATCAACTAGATTAGAAATCAGCCACAAAATGTCAGAGTTGAACTAAACTTTCCAACTAACGGATTTAATAGTTATTTATAGAGTGTTCTACCCAATAACAACAGACTATACATTTTCCCAGAGCCACACGATATTTATCCAAAATAGGCTATATATTAGTTGATAAAACATGCTTAAATGTAAGAGAATTAAAATTATCCCACATATTATCAGATCATAGGGCAATGAAACTAGAAATGTTCTCATTTTTAAAATTTTTATTTCCTTATCTGGTACAGGGTCTCACTACACAGATCAGACTCATAGTGGTCCCCCTGTCTCAGCCTCCCCAGCCTCGGATTATAGGTGTACATCACACACCTGGTTTCAGTGGTCAGCTCGGTGCAGGGCTGGCATTGCATGCAGTATTGGGGATCTAACCTGGGTCCTTGTGCTTGCCAGACAGGTGCTTAGACTACCAAACTGTCTCCCTCACTCTGAAACTAGAAATTAATACCCCAAAAAAACCCTATAGAAATTATGCAAACATATGGAAATTAGACAATACACTCTTGAATAATCAATGAGTCACAGAAGAAATTGAGGAAGAAATTAGATGGTTGTTAGAATCAAACAGTAAGGCCTGCACATGTCAGAACTTATGGGGCACAATAAAAATAGTCCTTAGAGGGAAATTTATAACTGCATGCCCTCATCAGAAAAACAGAATGAGCCACATAAATAACCTAATGATGCACTTCCAGGTTATAGAAAAGAACAGGGGCCAGGGAGATGGCTCAGTGGAATAAGTGCTTCCCTGGCAAGCACAAGGGCCTGAGTTCAATCCCCAGTTCGGAAAAAAGAAAAAGAAAAAAGAATAATTCAAATAAATCAAAAGTGTTAGGATAAGGGGAGAATTATAAAGATCAGCATAAAAATTAATGAAATTGAGACTAACAACAATACAAAGGATCAGTGAATAAGACTATTTTTTTTGTTTGTATTTAGACAGGTTCTCACTATGCAATTCAAGCTGGACTTGAACCCACTATGTAGCCCAAGCTGGCCTCAAATTTCTGGCAGTCATCCTGCTTTAGCTTCCTGGGTGCTTGGATCACAGGTATGAGATACTATACCTGGAAAAGAGCCGGTTCTTTCAAAGATTACACAGAACAGGCAATATTTTAGCCAATATTGCAAAAAAGGAAGCTATGAAATCAATGCAATGACAAATGGAAAAGGTGAAATACCAACGGAAACTGCCAAACTCACATGATTACTACCAGCTACTTAAAAAGTCTGTACTCTAGTAAATTTGAGACTTCAGATTTAAGGTGTAGAATCCTACATATAAATGAATTATCAAAAGCCAAGAACTTTTAAAAACTGTAAATTATATAGCAATAGACAATAATATCAAATCAATAATGAAAACTGAGAAAAACTTAGGTTCCAAAGGATTCACTGTTGAATCCTACAAGAACTTCAGGGAAGTTCTAATGCCAATAGTTCTTCAACTCTTTAATGAAATTGAAAGAGAAGTAGTACTCTGAAAGTCATTCCTAGAACCTATCATTACTCTGATTCCAAGGCCAGACAAGGATCCAACCAAACAAGAGAGCTAAAGGCCAAGCTCTTAATAAACATAAAAAGAATAATTCTTAAAAAGTTACTGGCAAAATGAATGCAACAAACCATGAGAAAGATCACACATCGTGACCAAGAGGGCTTCATTCTAGGGATATAAAGATGATTATCTTATCTTTTCATAAAAGGGCCAAAAGCATTTACTGAAGAGAAATGCCCTCTGTAACAAATGGTACTGGGAAAACACATGCAGAAAACTGGAAGTAGAGCTACACATCTTACCATGTACTAAAGTAAAATCAAAATGATCAAATATTTAAATGTTAAAACAGAAACAGACATAGACATATGATAGGACTTTCTAAAATGAACCCCAATGGCATTAAGAATTATCATTAAGAATGAACAAATGAGATCATATCAAATTAGAAAGCTGCTGCATATCCATGGAAAAAAAATAACCTATAGAATGAGAAAAAATTTTACCAGGCCAGCTATTCCTCAGAGGATTAACATCTAGGACAAATATATATATATGTATATATATATTGTCTTTTTTGAGACAGGGTCTCACTATGCAGTTCAGGCTGGCCTTAAACTCACTTTGTAGCTCAGGCTGGTCTCGAACTCACACCAATCCTCCTGCCTCAGCCTCCTGAGTGCTGGGATTATAGGCATGCACCACCACACCCAGCTAGAAAATATATATTAACTATATATATGTACATATATGTACACATACATAAATAGCATATAGTATACATATTATATATAAATAAAAAATTAGACTTCCTAACACGTAAGACCTAATTAGAAATATGAACAGGTGAGATGAATAGACACTTCTCAGAAGAAGTACAAATGGCCACAAATACACAAAAAGTTTCAACATCTCTATCTATTCGAGAAATAACAACCAAAACAAAACAAAACAAAGAAATCCCTGACTTTTCAGTTGGGTGCTGAGCGGTTCTTTGCATAATGTCTGGTGGTTCTGCAGATTATAACAGAGATCATGGAGGTCCAGAGGGAATGGACTCTGATGGTGTCATCAACAGTCACTTCTTCAGGGCATCTATGCTTATGGTTTTGAGAAGCCTTCAGCTATTCGGCAAAAAGCCATTATTCCTTGTATCAAAGATCCAAAAGGTAATTCTGGTGCTTGGAGATTACATGGGAGCAACTTGTTATGCCTGCATTGGTGGAACAAATGTTCGAAATGAGATGCAGAAGCTGCAGGCTGAAGCACCACATATTGCTGTTGGTACCCCAGAGAACGTTTGATATGTTAAACACAAGATACCTTTCTCCAAGATGGATCAAAATGTTTGTTTTGGGTGAAGCAAATGAAATGTTGAGCCGAGGGTTTAAGGATAAAATTTATGAGATTTTCCAAAAATTAAATACAAGTATTCATGGCTTTCTGCCATGATGTCAACTGATGTGTTGGAGATGACCAAAAAATTCATGAGAGATCCAATTTGGATTCTGGTGAAGAAGGAAGAATCGACCCTAGAAGGAATCAAACAGTTTTATATTAATGTGGAAAGAGAGGAATAGAAGTTGGATACACTTTGTGATTTGTATGAGACACTCACCATTACGCAGGCTGTTATCTTCCTTAATACAAGGTGCAAGGTGGACTGGCTCACTGAAAAGATGCACACCAGGGACTTCAGTTTCTGCTCTGCATGGTGATATGGATCAGAAGGAGAGAGCTGTTATCATGAGGGAATTCCGATCAGGGTCAAGTCGTGTTCTGATCACTACTGACTTGTTGGCTCATGGAATGGATGTGCAACAAGTGTCTTTGGTGATAAACTATGATCTACCTACCACTTGTGAAAATTATATTCATAGAATTGGCAGAGGGAGTTAATTTAGGAGGAAAAGTGTGGCTATAGACTTTGCTACTGAAGAAAAAAGAGGCTTCTTCATGACATTGAGACTTTCGACAATACTATAGTGGAGGAAATGTCCATGAATGTGGCTGACCTTATCTAATTCCTGGGACGAGATAGTTTTGAATGCAGTGCTCGCTGTTGCTGAACAGGCAATCATAACGTGCATTGTGCTTCTTTGGGAATTTTTGAATCTTGTCGCAATGCTCATAATGGATCAGAAATACAGATTCTGATAGCAAAGTGACATTAGTCATGAGCTCTTGTAAGAAAAGTCATTGGCTTTATCCTCTTTAGAGTTAGACTGTTGGGGTGGGTATAAAAGATAGGGTCTGTAAAAATCTTTATTTCTTTCTTATTTTATTTTATTGAAGAACAAATAGCAATGAGACAGCTTCAAATCAAATTAGTAGGACAGATTCAACAATTAATACATTGTACATTGCTTTTGTAGTGGCTTTTTGTTGTACAAGGTGCATACATGATACTCTATCTACAAACACTATTAGAGCAGATGCCTCTAATCAATGAATTAAGAGAATGTAGCTGGATACCTATTTTTTAAAAAACTGAACTATAGTACAGTTTCAATAATTAATACTTTTTACATTGCTATCATCCCAAGGGTTATCCAAGTACAAGAAGCAGATAGGATATCCTGTCCAATCGCTGTTAGTGCGAATCTTTCTTCTCATAGAATTACACAAAAGTACTGCATATTTATGCTAACTATACTGTTTATGCAGACACAGAATGGTTCTTCCTTTATATCCCTTTTTTTGTTGTTGTTGTTTAGTCCTGTCAAAGATGGGTATTCTATTGTCATTCAATTATTATAGGTGCTTGAATTCAGCAAAACAATCAAATACAGTCCAGAAGTCCATAATATTAGTGGGTTATCCGCAGAAGTTGTAGACTAGAGCCATTTACAGCTCAGCTTATTATTATGTCCTTATTTTATATACCTCATTTTTATACTATTCTGCTGGATGGTTAAGACTGAGAAAAAGCAAGACCTATATAACAAAAAATGTAACTTTTGTATCTGATGAGGTCAGTAAAGTCCCCTCAGGGTTTATCCTGTAATCCTGTACCTCACTTTGTAAATCCTTTATCAGTGTCATCCATGTGGATGAGTCACGGCCACTATTTGACCACTTTGTTCTCTGTGAAAGCCTGAGAGAAAGCTTTCTCTCCATGTGACTCTCCTTAGGCATACATGATCATCGATCACATTCCTCTGTGGCTCCATAATCTCCTTGATCAGAAAATTTGGGGCACAACTGAGATACATGATGTTATAGTACAGGTTCTCCTATGTCCTGAGTCTTTGCTGACCTTGAAAGGCTAGGGCCAAAATATTGGCTGACCTTGCAGCCCTAGCATTTCTCCAATTTTTGATCTACAACTTAGGTTGTTAACCCTTCAGAAGAGAAGCTGATTATTACCCTTCACATATGCAGTTCAGTTCCCTCTAGCTATCTGACTAAATTCTTTTTAGTTGTTTTTATCTTTCTATTTGTATTTCTTCTTTGATTTCTTATACTAGGGAGACAATATGATATTTGCACATGTGTGTCTGGTTTATCTCACTTATGAGTATATGTTCAAGTGGCATCCACTTTAGTACAAATGCTTCAAGTTTATCATTCTTTATAGCTGAGTAATAATCCATTGTATAGAAATACCATATGTTTTTCAACCATTCCTCATGGTATGGGCATCTTGGTTTTTTCCAAGATTTTGCTATCACAAATTGTGCTGCTATAAACATCAGTATACATATATCACTATGATACGATGTTTTCAGTTCCTCCAGGAAAATTCCCAGTAGGGGTATAGCCGGCTTGAATGGGATTTCCAGTCTTAGTTTTGTGAAGGGTCTCTATACTGATCTCCACAATGGTTGCACCAGTCTACATTTCCACCAGCAGTGGATAAGTATTCCTTTTCCCCACGACCTCTCCAACATTTATTGTTGGTTCATTTCTTTATGATAACCATTCTTTCTGGAATGAGATGGTATCTCAGTGTTGTTTTAACTTGCATTTCATGGATGGCTAGTATGTGGAGCATTTTTTCTTATATTTATTTGCTTCTTTAATTTCTTCCTCTGAGAAGTGTGTATTCATCTCAGATGCCCATTTCTGGATCTGGTCTTTAAATTTGAGGGCCCTAATATAGCCTAGTTCTTTATAAACTCTAGACAGCAGACCTTTGTCTGACTGCTTATTAGTTAAGATTTTTTTTGAAATTTGTAGGCTGTCTTTTCACTTTGTTGACAATTTCTTTTGATGTGCAAAAACTTCTCAATAAGAGTTGATCCTAGTTGTTAATTCTTTCAAGTGTTTCCCGTGTGAATACATGTTTGGTCATGAACTCTGCCTACCCCTACATCTTCAAGAGTTCCTAATAATTTCTCTTTCAGGATATTGAGTGTTTCTGTTATAATGTTTAGATCTTCAATCCATTTTGACTTTAGCTTAGTGCATGGTGATAGACCTGGGTCAAGTTTTAGTTTTCAACATGTGGAAAGCTGGTTTTTCTAGCCCCTGATAAAGAGGCTATCTTTCTTTCAGTAAGAGCATTTGGCCCCTTTGTCAAAGATCAGGTGGCTGAGTGTCTTCACAGAGGCCTGTGCATCTTTAAATCTATTCCATTGATGCGCAGGTCTATTTTGTTGCCAATACCATATTGATTTTATCACAGTAGCATTGTAGTATAATTTCAAGTCAGGAATTGTGATGCCTCCTGCCTTGTTTTTGTTGAACAGGATTGCCTTTGCTATTCTATGTCTTTTCTAGTTTCAAATAAATTTTAGGAACAATTTCTCTAGGTGTGGGAGTTATGTTGTTGGCAGTTTATTAGGGATTGCATTAAATCTGTACAATAATTTTGAGAATATTGCCATCTTCACAATGTTGGTTCTTCCTATCCAGGAGCAGAGAGTATCTTTCAATTTTCTGAAATCTTCTATGATCTCTTTTCTTACAATACTGTAATTTTCCATAAAAAGATTTTTGACTTCCTTGGTTAAGTGAATTCCAAGGTACTTCATTTTCCACGGCGCTATGGTAAAAGGTATTGTTTCTATAGTTTCCCTCTCAGTGGGTTATTTGTGTAGAGGAATGCTATTGACTTTTGAGTAGTGACTTTGTATTCTGCTATGCTACTGAATTTGTGTATCAATTCTAGTGGCTTCTTGGTGGAGTTTTTTTGGTCTTCCAAGTTAGGTATCACTATTCTACAAATAGTGATAATTTAACTTCTTCTTTATTCTTATTCCTTTTACTTCTGCCTCTTTTCTAATGGCTGTAGCTAATGATTCCAAAACTATATTGAATTAGAGGGATGATAGAGGACATCTTTGTCTTGTACCATATTTAAGAGTAAAAGATTTCAGTTTTCCCCATTTAGAATTATATTAGCCTTTGGGTTGTCAGAGATGGCTTATATCAAATTGAAGTAGAGGCCTTCTAGTCAAATTTTCTGTAGGACTTTGAACATGAATGAGTGTTGGACTTTGTTAGAAGCTTTTTCTGCATCAATTGAGAGCATCATGTGGTTTTTAGATTTTAGTCTATTAATATAGTGTATTACATTTATAGATTACTGAATATTGAACCAACCTTGCATCCCTGGGATGAATGCTACCTGGTCATGGTGTATGATCTTCTTGATGATTTGCTGTATTCTATTTGCTAGGATCTTATTGAGGATTTTTGCATCTATGATCATGAGGGAGACTGGCTTGTAGATCTCTTTTTTAGTTGTGCCTTTCCCTGGTTTTGGAATGAGTATAATACTTGCCTCCAGAATTGATTTTGGGAGGACTGCTTACTTTTTAATTTCATTGAAGAGTTTGAGGAATGTGGGGATTATATCTTCTATAAATTTCTTGTAGAATTCAGGTGTGAATCCATTAGGACCTGGACTTTTCTTTGTCAGCAGGCTTTTTGTTATGTTTCATATCTTGTTCGCTGTTACTGCATTATTAAAAGTTGTTCTATCTTCTTGATTAAGTTATGGTAATTTGTCCCTTTCGAGGAATCTGTTCATTTCTTCTGTGTCTTCTATTCTATGAGCATAAAGATTCTTGAAGTAACTATTGATAATCTTCTCAATGTCCACTGGGTCTGTGGTGATTTCATCTTTTTCATTCCTTACTGCTTGTATTTGAATTTTTTCTTTCCTCTTCCTGATGAGGTTAGCTAGGGGCTTATCAATTTTGTTTAGTCTTTCAAAGAACCAATTTTTTGATTTGTTGTTTATTTGATCTGTTTTCTTCATCTCAACTGGGGGGACTGGGAAGATAGCTCAGTGGAATAAGTTCTTCATCTCAACTGAATTGATTTCTGCTCTAATCTTTATGATCTCTTCCCATCTTTGGGCTCTAGGTTTGGTTTGTTCTTCCTTTTTAGATGTTGGAGGTGCAACATTAGGGTGTTTATTTGTTCCTGTCCTGTTTTCCTAATGTGTGAGTTCCTAGCTATGATTTTTCCCTGTGAGAACTGCTTTCATCGCATCCCATAAATTGCGATAAGTTGTGGTTGAATTTTCATTGAATTGTAGATGTTGTTGAATTTCTTGTTTAATTTCATCTGTGACCCCTTGATTGCTGAGTAAAGTGTTATTTAGTTTCCATGTATTTGGTGGGTTTTCTGGTTTCTCTTGTTTATTTCCAGTTTCATTGCACTGTGGTCATATAATATGCATGGGATAATTTGTTTTCTTGCATATACTTACGCATGACCTATGGACTAGTGTGTGGTCTGTTTTAGAAAATGACCTGTGTGCAGCTTAAAAAAACATATATTCAGCTGCTGTTGGGTGGAACACTCTGTATATGTCTACCTGGTTCATTTTTCCAAGCTCTGGTTCAGTTCTGCTACTTCTTTGCTAATTTTTTGTCTGGTTGATCTATCTTTTTGAGATAAGGTGATATTAAGGTGTCCTGTTAAGAGTGTGGTCTTGGATATTATATTTTTCATCTCCATTAAGATTTGTCTTATATAGTTTTGTGCTCCTGTATTTGGTACATAGATATTTATGAGTGGTCCCTGTTCCTCTTGAATTTTTCCCCTTAACCAATATGTAGTGGCCTTCTTTATTTCATTTGGTCCTGCTTGATTTGAAGTTGGGACTGTCTGAGAACAGAATTGCTACTCATGCTTTTTTCTGTGGTGTGGGGGCATGTAGTATTGTTTTCCATACTTTGACTTTAAGCCTATGAATGTCTTTTAGAGTTAAGTGTGTTTCTTGTATACAGCATATTGTTGGGTTTTGTTTCCTAATCTACTGTGCTAGTCTATTTCTCTTAATTGGTGAACTGAGTCTATTTACATTGATGGTTATAATTGAAATGTGTTGACTTATGTTTGTCATGGTATTTACTTGGTATTGTTTATTCCTTTTCGTCCTGTGTTTAATTGTTTGCCCTGTTTAGTAGGTTCCTTCTGTTCTCATTCATTGAGTTCTGGTCATTGTGGTCCCTCTCTAAAACATCTTTCAGTAGTCTGCGTAGGGATGGCTTTGGCTTTGGCATCATGAAATTCTTTAGTTGTTCTTTGTCATGGAAGTATTTCACTTCTCCATCAAACTTGAAGGAGAATTTTGCAGGGTATAGTAATCTGGGTTGGAATTTGTTTTCACAGAAGACTTGAAGAACTCTGCTCCATGTTCTCCTTGGCTTCATGGTTTGTGTGTAGATGTCAGCTGTAATTCTGATGGGTTTTCCTTTGAATGTGATCTTCTTCTCTCTAGCAGCTTTCTTGTGTTGAATTTCTGGGATCTTGATTATTATATGTCTTGGTGTGTTTTTACTTCGGTTGAAGTTATTTGGTATTCTGTATGCCCTCATTACCTGAATGTTGGATTGTTTACTCATATTTGGGAATTTTTCTGCTATTACTTCTGCCCAGATTCTTTTTATATCATTTGTACTGACTCCTTCATTCTCATTGATGCCTATTAATCTCACATTGTTCATCTCAGCATCATCTTGCAGGTGATGGATTATTTTTTTTCTGCATCTTCATTGTTTTTAAGTGATCTTTTCTCACCTTTTCACTCACTGCACCAGCGTTTTCAAGATATGAAACCCTGTCTCCACTTTCACTTGAACTGTTTTGTAGATTGAGATTTTTAGTTCTATATCTCTTTGACTCTGCTTCATGCAATCTTATTTCTTTCCTGTATTGCTCATTCAAGGAAACTGTCATATTTCTAATCTCCTGTATTTTTTTTTTTTATCAATGTCTTCTTTAGTGGTAGCTATTCTTTTACTGCAGAGGTTCTTCCAAATTGGGTTTCTTCCATATATTTTCGTAATTGATTCTCTACTTCAGATGCTATGATTTCAAAGAATTCTTCTTTTATTTCAGAAATTATTTTTGCTCTGAGTTCCTCTTTACCTTTCTGCTGTTGTTTCTTTGCTTGCAAAGCTGTTAATTCATATGTTTCAGATGGAATAGTGTTCTCTGCACTTCTGGGTGGGCACTGTTTTCTCCCCCATACATTTCCCCTATAATTTCTTTTTTTATTTCAGGTGTTAATTCTGGTCTGAGTTCCTCTATACCTTTCTGCTGTTGTTTCTTTGCTTCTGCCTCTGTTAATTAATTCATTTCAGCTGAGTTAGTGTCCTCTGCATTTACTGATGGTGGGCTCAGGGCCTGAGATTGCATTTTTCTCCTTGTCTTTGTTATTTTGTATAGCACTGACCTCTGACCTTTGGTGTAGCACTTTGGTGCAGTTACCACCTTAGCAAGTAATGAGATTTGGGTGCCAATCTATTAAGTTTGAGATTATCTAGTTATGCCTGGCCTGGATCTAGCTATTTTGTTCAGTTCTTTTTGCTGTAGCCCTCTGGCACAACAGTGATCCTATGGTTCCCCTCTATTGTGTGCCGTGTCCAGGGAGCACTAGGGAGCGCAGAAACTGTCCCATACACTTACCGGGCTGTGTTGGGCTTGATCAGGGGCCAGAAGAGTCACAAAACTTCTCACTCTCTCAGCTGGCTTGGGGGCAGGGGCTCTGAGGAGTTGCAGGGCGGGATGGGCTGGGGTGGATCACCCAAAGTGTCTCCAAAATCTTTCTTTCTTAGAAATTTATTTCCTAGTTCTGCAGAAGTGGTTGTATTAGATGTTCTCTATCATTTAACAATGTACTTGTGGACTAAAAGATATGTGCTGTATAAAGTCAGCCAATTATGTTAAACTAGTATATCTATCTTTATTGCATTTGTCTTTAGCCTGATTAGAAAGGCCTTTAAAACTGACTTTTTTAAAAGAAAGTATTTGAATACATTTTGTTTTGTGGTATTGTATTTATTCAATAACTATTAAATTAGCTAAGTGTGAACTGGACCCTGTTCCTAAGCCCCAGCAAGCAATCATATCGTAGGTAGGGTTAAATCCCCAGTAAAATTGCCATACTGCACATGTCTTAATGAAGTTTGAATGTTTAATAAATTGTATATTCACATTAAAAAACATCCCTGAGATTTCGTCTGACTACAGAAAGAACATACCATCAAAACATGGAATAAGAACAAATCCTGGCAAGACTGAGTGGTAGAGGAAAATCCTTCTATATTATTGATGGGAATATAAACCAGTACAACCATTATGGAGATTCCTCAAACAGTAAAGATAGAAATCCCATTTTACTCAGTTATTCCCCTCCTAGTTATATTGCTTAGAGGTAAAGATATCATATTACAGTGGTACACACATACACATTTATAGCAGCCCAATTCATAATAGCTAAATCTGGGAAGCAGTCTATGTTTCCATCATCAGATAAATGGGTAATGAAAATATGGTATATCTATACAACAGAATTTTACTGTCATAAAGAAGGTCTAATGGCAGATACATCGTGTCAGCTTGAGTTTAGAAATTTAACTAAGTGACTTGGCAGGGAGCCTTGTGTAAACATCCTCACTTTGTAAATATCCTTATCCAATGCAGGAGGGCAGGGAGATGATGTGAGTACTACATCTGCTCTGGGGCAGGAGGGTGGCCTGCTTACAATATAAGGGAGAAAAAGTCTTTCTTCTCTCCCTGTTTCTCTTGCTGCTTTTGCTCTCTTCTGTGTTAACTGTTGTTCCTCTACCATCCTCATTGCTGATTACAGACTGAAACATCCACAAGGTGCAAGCTAAATAAACTTCCTTAATTTTGTGTGTGAGGCATTTTGTCTCAGCAATGAAAGAAAGGTAGCTAAGACAGAAGGTCAAGTTGGAGTCATCTATAGGAAAATGAATGCACTTTAAAACTACGATGTTTTTTCCTAAAGAATTGAAAAGTTCATACCATAGCCATACTTGCGCACCTGTGTTCATAGCAGTTCAATTTGTCATACCTAAATCTAGAAACAACCCAAATGCCCATCAAATGAAGAATGGATGAAAAAGATGTGGTATTTTTACACAATGGAGTACTATTCAGCTATAAAACATGATAAATGTGAGTCTTTTGTTGGTAAAGAGATGTAACTAGAGGACATACTCTCAAGTGAAATAAATCAGATCTTCATGTGCAAATGTCATGTTGTTTTCTTACAGTGAGAATCTGAAAGATAAAAATGGAATATAAAGGGTACAATAGATACAGGAAAAAGGGAATGAACTTATTCAAAAGGAAAGAGTTATTGATTTGAAGGAAGGACAGGTAAGGGAGTGGGGAGAAGAGATTATGTATGTAAGCAGATTGTTTGGACAACTGTACTGTGCATTTCTGCTGGTCTATGGAAAGAAGAGGTTAATGCTTTAATTTGTTTTATCACCTTTTTTCAATTGTTTTTACTTTTCTTCTTAATTTCTTGTACATTTCTTTCTTTATTTCTTCTTCCAATTTTAAAAGTGTATATCTTGTAATATGAATAACAGGTTGGAAGACAACACTATGTATTATGATAAATACTGTGAAATTTATATTACTTTGTTAAATGAAATTCTGTATCACTTGTAATTTTCCGTTTCAATTATTATTTGTACTCTGTTTAAAAACTTAAACAAATACTACAATGTTAAGTGAAATGTCAGACGCACAATCACAAATATCATATGGTTTCTCTTAAATGAGAAACTCAAAGAGCAGAGTAAAAGATAGATAATAGGGAGATACATCTTTTGCAAAAGAGGAGTAAGAACTGGAGAGAGGAGAAAGGAAGGGAAGGGGATTTAAAAAGATAAGTTATGTACATGTACCTACTCACCAGAAGAAATATAATCATTATGGACTGCCAACATATACTAATAAAAATAAGTGATACGTATTGACTTGTCCTCATCATGCTGCTTTACTGTGGTTGGTGGCCTTCCTCTCCTCCACCTCTGTTTAATTGCTTGAATTGCCTGGTGAATTCATTCTGTTGGGATTCATGGAACTGTAGTCCTTGTTATCTATTTATTGATTGCCATTCAGGACATTTTGCAGTTTGGTGTTACTGAATTTCCTCAGCTGTTCTTTGTTGTGGAAGTATCTTATTTCTCCATCAATTTTGAAAGATAGTTTTACAGGGTGAATCAATCTCAGTTGAAGGTTGTTTTCTTTTAGGGCTTGATATACTTCACTTCAAGCTCTCTTTAATTTGAGGATTTGTGTTAAGAAGTCAGCTGTGATTCAGATGGGCTTTCCTTTATTTTCTTTCTTTTCTCTAACAGCTTTTAAGACTATTCTTGTGTTGAATTTATGGAATCTTGAGCATTATAAGCTTTGCTATGGATTATCTTTGATCATGGCTAATTAAAGTTCTATATGTCTCACTTTACTGTACGTCAAATTCTTTTTCCTGGCCAGGGAAACTTTTTGCCATGATGTCTCTGAATAAGCTTTTTTTTTTTTTAAATATCATATGTGATATCTCCTGCTTTTTTACTCCAATCAATTTTATGTTCGTTTTCTTTGTATCATCTAGAAGCTGCTAGATAGATTGTTTTTCTGTGGCTCCTTTGCTATTTTTAAGAAGTCTCTTTCTATGATCATGGATTGCAAGCTTATTTTCTATATATAAGGTTCTGTGTTCACAATGGTTTATTCTGCTGGTAATTTCTTTTTTTAAAAATGTATTTAGTATAGGGTCTTTAGGGTCTCAGTATGTAGACCAGACTTACAGTTATCCTCATGCTTTCAGTCTCCCAAGTGCTTGGATTACAGGCATGCACTACCATGCCCAGTCTTCTGCTGGTACTTTCAGTGAAATTGTTGGTCTCTTGGATATCTGTTTGAATCTGTTTTATGGATTCCATCTCTTCTTTATGTTGGGCATTCATGGTTTCCATCATTTTCCTAAAATGTTCTTTTTTCTTTTATCTGTAGCTGCTCTAGAGTCACTAAGCATGTTTTTCATTGTGGTCACCATCTCTGTAAGTTATCTAATAAATTATTTCTCATTTGATTTTTCTCTTTTATTTGCTTTGCTTTTATCACTTCAGAGATGCCAAGTGGGTGGCTTTGGGGTTGTCCCACCTCACTTCACTGCCCCTGGGGTTTGCCTTTGGTGAACTGGATGTCTGCAATTGCATCTTGTTTAAGTGACTTCTCATTTCCTATTTTTTTAGAATTGGTTCTTTTGATGCTTGTGAATTGCGTATGTTGAGTAGCTTTATTACTGGTATATAGAACCCTTAGGAAATGACTATTCCTCAGGGGTGTCTTAAAGGTACAGTTGGCTTTTGGGTTTTGACTTGGTTGAAAGATCCTGGGGATGAGAAGTTGCTGCCTACTTGGCCCAGCCCCTGATTCTTTGGCTTTGGCTCATGATGTATTCTATGACCCTAGGCAATCTCGATCTTGATATACAAGGAAAAAAAAAAAAAAAAAAAAAAAAAAAAAAAAAAAAAAAAAAAAAAAAAAAAAAAAAAAAAAAAAAAAAAAAAAAAAAACCACTGGTTAGGACAATTATATAACTTTGGCTAAAGTGGTACAATCAGCAATAACAATAGCATAAACATAGTCTAGAAAATGACAAACTGAAGAACCCATTAATTTGCTATCCTTAACCATATGTACTAGATTTATAGTTATATAATGAAAGTTAAAACAAACCAGAAAAATGCACATAGTGAATAAGCACTCAATATGCCAATTTTACCCTCAGGGGAGAAAATTTAAATGGGGTTAGGAAAAAAAAATAGAAGAGTAAGATATTAGGAGCAAGGATTGAGGACAAGGGGGGGCACACAAACTTCGGGAAGCTGGTGAAGAAGACTGAAGGAAAAGAGAGAAGGAAAAAATAAAATCAGGAATAGAACAAAACAGGAGAAATTACCACAAAAGAACTAGAAACCACATTTACATTCACAAAAACAAAATATGGCAATGAAGGAAAACAAAATGAAAGAAAACAAAAGAAAAGAGAGGCAGAAACAACATCCATTTCAAGTTTTATCTCTGCTGTCCCTGGTAGACAATGTGTGGAGACAGGTTCAAGGTCTGTGTTGATTTATCCTAGAAATTCAGCCAGAGCTTTAAGGTGGGATGGTGGAAAATCTCAGCAAGCCTATTCTTTTATTTCTCCTGAAGTTCAGGTTGGTTTCTGGCCATGAGGCTGGAACCAGACCTATCCAACCTGCAGCAGTTAGTGGACCTTGTGTGGGCTTGAACTTAGCTCTCAGCTGCTAGACAGAGACAGGACCTCTTCTGCATTGGAACTCAGTCATCCACTCTCTAAATGGCTCCTAGCCAATTGCTTTCTCTGGCAGAGCAGCCAAATCTGTGCCAACCACTAGCTGGTACAGTCTACTGCATCCACTGTTCCACTGCATTACTGTGTCTCTCTGGAGTTGCCAGCAGTCACCACGTCTCCACAGGTTCAAACTGGTCCTCTCATGCAGTGAGTTCTGACTCAGGGAGAAGGCACTGCCTGCCTTCAAATTTCTTCTTCCCTCTTCCTGTCAATTTTAATTCTTACTTTAGCTCCTTCCTGGGTCCAGGGGACCCATTTCCCTCCTTGTTTTCCTCGCATCACTATATTCAGAGTCTGGACAACATATCTCGGAGAGGTTCTTTCTCTGCTGCTCACTACTCCATCATCTTCCCTGAAGTTGCTCCAAAAATAAAAATTCAAAAAAAGCATGCATTCTTTAAAAGCATGGACACTTAAAATCAGTCACTTTATATAGGGAATTTGATTCCTTTGGACCTGTTGGATAAGAAAAAAAGTTCACAGGGACTGGTTACTGGTGCCTGAAAAAGCTTCTCAGAGTTACAATTGAGGTGGTAAGCATCATGTGTCACGTGGTAGATGGCCCACAAACTGACTGTCAATGGGACAAATTATGAAATCCATGAATGTCCCCAAGAAGTAAAAAAGAGGATATGGAGACATGATACCTCTATACTGCTTGGCAATATCTGCTGTGTTCCTCATTCCATCTTGAGATTTTTTCCTTTTTTCCACTATAAATTTTCTTACTTTTGTTTTTTTAAAAGAAATTTGAACCTAACTGTACTTTACTTATCTTACATTTTGTAGCTGAGACTAAAATATCTCGTATCTCCTTATTAGCAGTGTGTGTGCAGTGATCAATTTCATAGCAGCAAGTAAATGTTTATAAACAAATGAATGCCGTTGGTGATCACTAATCTGACAGACAGAAAAACTGAGTGACAAAGATTACATCAGTGCAGGGTTTTGGACACAACGAATGGATGCAGATTCTTAGTATCTCAAAGGAAAGGGCTGCTGTGGGCCCACAGAATCCACAGGAAGTGGGGGAGTAGCAGGGTTCAAGCATGTGACAAGAAGTTAAAATAAAACCAAGAAGTACAAAATAGTCTCTGATTGGTCACCCAAGATAGGGCAAAGCTGGTACTGAGGTTGCTACTGCCTCTGCTAGGTGGAGCCCAACCTCAAACATCCTTGGCTCCCTCATTCTTAGAAGTGGATCTACTATGTCCAATAGGTTACTATTGGAAGCTTCCCTCTTGCCAGGACAACGCCCTTGAAGGGAAATGTGATTCACTACAAGAAAAAGGAACTGTTGGGTTGGGGAGAGAGCTTGGCAGTCTAAGTGCCTGCCTAGAAAGCATGAGGTCCAGAATTCGATCCCTGGTCCTGCATGTTGTGCTGGCCCTGGAACCCTGGATGCGCTGTGCTGGCCACTGAAATCAGGCATGATGGTATATGCCTGTAATCCCAGCACTGGGGAAGCTGACACAGGAGGATCAGTATGAGTCTGAGCTGTGTGAGGCCCTGTACCAAATAAATAAATAAACAATTTATGTATGTAAAAAAGGGAACTGTCATAAAAGATGATAGATATCAGCATCCCAAAATTCAGCTAGTTCTTTCGAATGTGAGATATAAAAGGTCACTGGGGAAACAAATTTGGGGGAATAATGTGTGGTATATAAATTTTATAGACATTAATTTTAGAGTGCCATTCGTACTGAGAACATTGCTACAAATGAAAGAGAAAAATAATATCCATCATGGGAAAAGGCAGGCAATGAGTTTGTGTAGATCATTCTTTACAAATGAGGCAAATAATCATTAATATGAAAAATAGTGATTAGTATTACTAGCTATCAAAGAAATGTTGATTAAAACAAGATAGGACCTAGATGCATTGCAAGTTTTCAAGTTATGTACAAAGCAATACTTAATTTTGGCAAGTATTTTTGTAGCCTCACAATGTCTTAAAAATGTTTTTAAATATCGATCCACCCTTATGAATCTACCCTAAGAATTAAGAGATCTCAGCAAAACGTTAAATCCAGTGTTTATTCTTACATGATTTATAAACTGCAAAAATGTTTGAAAATATCCCAAGAGTTTTCAGTCCCAATACATCAATAGATAAAAGATGGTAATACATTATAAAAAATTAACCATTAAAAATTATACTTAAAGAAAAGTTAATGGTGATTAAAATTATTCAATTTATAAATACTGGTGAGATCAAGTTTGGAACAAGTCTTAAGTAGAGAAAAATAATTCAAAGGAAGTACATTAACATGTTAAGAGTGTGTATGTGTGGGTTAATGAATGACTTTAATTAAACAAATATTTTTGTGGTCTCCAAAACTTTTTAGAAAGTTTTCTTTTTTAACTAGGGATCAAACTATGGCGCCTGTGCTTGCCAAAGCAAAAGCAAGTGCTTATCTGCTGAGCTATCTCGCTGGCCCTTAAAAGTTGTATTTCTAATTATAATTAATAGAAAGACCTGTTGTTGTAGGTTATAGGTTAATGCCAGATGTTTTAATGATGACCCTTGAGAAACTGGGGTACAATTTTAAGCCTGCTGCTTCTCAACAAAAAGCAGTGTGATTCTAAATGTAAGCTTGTAAGAGTTCAGTTACTTGTGTGCGTAATACTTATTAAATCATCTGTGACTAATAAAACTCAAGAAAGAGGGAAGAAGGATATTTAGACTTTCAGTAACATGCTGTGGTAGGCTTGCCAAACTCCTCTTAGGCAATACTCTGTTTGCGCAGAGGGCCATGTGTTTAGTTGTAAAAACCAGCCAATATCATAGGATTCAAAAGACATCAATTGTTTCTGTCAACGAGGAAAGAGTGAGGGCTGTGACTCTCCCATCATTAAGAAAAGATGTGCTCAAGAGAGAAAAATGCAGTCCAGGGAAGGCTGAGAACTATAGGTTACAGGAAAACTGAGTTCCAGACTATAATTTCACCCCCTTCCCGGATTTGGGGCTGAAACATCATATTTTTCATTTCATGTAGTGCCATGTGTGCAGTAAGACGTTATGCAACTCGGCCAGTCTCAGCCGTGTAATAGCCACTCAATACTTTAAAGTGCCCCCACATTAAACGTTGTGTGTATGAGGAGGCCCTCGTTCCCCTCAGCTTTGGTGGGACAAGGCATTGTGTAATGAGGTTAGAAATGGCCTATATTCAAAACCCCATTCCAAAGAGGCGGCTATTCAAGCCACATGACAACTAGTTCTTTTTCTTATGACTGTTCAAAGTGGGCTAAAAATGGCCAGATTGTTGGGACGGGTGGAAAGAGAATTTTCCCATGTTTTATTCCCAATTTATAATTTTATGCTACAATTCTTTTTAGAGACCTAAAGGCACAAATTTCAGTTCCCTTGCCATAAAAGCTGGGCGACTGTAGGCTGTTCAGTATTTCTAGCCGGGTTACCTGCAGATGGGCGATAACAACAGCAGGAAGACAGCATCACTGAGGCTTCCTCTTGCAGGAGCTACCTGGGGCCACATATTTCACCCTCAGAGTCACTATGTCCTTGCTAACGAGGCGCGCCGGTCGTGGCGACCAGCCCTCGGCACAGTGCGTGGGCTCGAGAGCGTTTCCGGGCGTGCTGCGGTTGAGTTTGGGAACTTTGGGAGAAGAGAGACGGAGCAGTCCGGGCCGGCACGGAGGCCCGGCCGCGCGGAGTCCCCTGCCCGCCGCCACCAGCCAGACCCGGCGCCGCCTCGCCCCACCCCTGCGCAGCCGGGCGGCGAGTTCCGGGCGGCGGCGCGGGGCGCGGGGCGCGGGGCGCGGCCGGGGCGCGGGCCTTCCTCCCGGCTCGGACGCGCGCGGCGGGAGTCCGCGGCGACTGGGCGCGCAGCGGCTGCGCCCTCGGCGGCAGGTAGGAGCCGCGCGGGGCCTGCGTCCCCGCCGGAGCGCGTTTCCGTGGCGCGGCCTCCGTCCCTCCTCTCGCCAGCCGCGCGCAGCTGGCCGCCCCCAGCCCGACTCCGCCGGATCTGAGCAGCTGCGGCGCGGCCGACTCCGGGCGGCCCCTGGGGACGCCTGCGCCCGCCTCTGGGCTGGATTCCCGAGGAGTCCACGCTGGCCACTTCGGCGCGCGCTTTTGCAAAAGGGGCGGGCGGCTGCCTGGAACGTAGAGCAGAGCTGGCTCCTGGCGGATGTTGGGGAGGCCGCTGCGGGACGCACCCCGGCCACCCCAGCAAGCCTGTCTGCGTCTCCGGGTCATCTCGCCCGCCGTCGGCTCGCGCGCGCTGTGCTTTGACGGGGCTGGCGGTCGCGATGGCACCCGCATCCCCAGCAACCAGGAAGTGCTGCATTCCAGGGTTTACAGCCAGCACCCCCAAGCAGGGTCCTGGGCTGAGGGCCACACAGCTGCTTGCTGCAGGGCCTAAGATTCCATGTGATGACTCAGAGGTGGGGTGAGGAGAACTTAGCTTGGAGCAAGGCCAGAGGGCCCAGGGCCAGAAGCAGGACGTGTGTTACAGGGTTGTTTTGGCTTTGACTGAAGATAATCAGGAGTGCTGTCTTCCAAGCCTTCCATTGGGCTTGGGCACGCCCTTCAAACCATGGTCCAGCAGACTCAGATCTAGTCCACGCCTATGTTTGCTCCTTGTAAACTTGGAAATTGTTGTCTTTACTTTTTTCATGAAGCATTAAATGCAAGTGAAATCTTAAGTATAATAGGAGCATCTAGCTGGGCATGGTGGCGCATGCCTGTAATCCCAGCACTGGGGAGGCTGAGGCAGGAGGATTGTTTTGAGTTCGAGACCAGCCTGAGCCACAAAATGAGCTTAAGGCCAGCCTGAACTGCATAGTGAGACCCTGTCTGAAAAAAGACAAAAAACAACAACAACAACAACAACAACAACAAAACAGGAGCGTCTGCGGTATGCCAATTTCATTTTAGCTAACTCTTTGGTGGCACCAAGGGCCCTGGAGACAAGATACCCAGAGACCTCTGAAGTGTCTTAAACGTGTTAGTTTAATGGCAAAGTGGTGAAAACTCAGAGAAGGTACAGTTTACGTGTTAACTGACACCACGTTTACTAGCTGCCAATCTGCATAGGGGCCTCTTTCAGGATTGTTTTGTGACACACCTGCAAGCACCCTTGTGCACTGCCTCTCAATGTAGCTTGGGGACCCTTTAACTAGTTGCACACACTCCCAGACTGGCTTTTAAAGATCCAGTACAATTAACTTTCCATATAAAAAGTGTGAGTAGAGAAGGCTTTGCGGATGGTGTGTCTTTCCTATGTTTCTCCCTGATGTCAGAGTATTTCTACAGTATAGTGCAGAATATTTACACTCTCATTTTGGTTTAGTGATTCATTTATGACTAGGTAGTAGGGAAATCTGCTCCTTGAAAGTTGTCTATTTAGGTAGGTGGTTTCCTAATTTAAAATTATTGTCAAAAATTAATTTACTTGAATTTCTGCAAGGCTTAAAAATGTTTGTTTTACTTTTGCTGTGGTGATATACATATGACATAAAATTTGCCATGCTAAACCATTTTTAAGTGTATTCTCAGTAGCATTAAGATATGCACACTCTTATGCTATCATGTTCACCATCCTCATCCATAAGGGTCTTTTTATCTTTCTTACAAGGTTTTAATATTTTAATAGTAAGTATATAAGCTTTACTTTTTTCACTAAGGCTTAAATTTCTTTTATCTTCAGAGAAATGCACTTTTAAAGAGAGCAGTAAAGCCCCAACATGCTGGTGTTTAGTAAATCTTATCATCTCCTTAAAAAAGTCTAATACATTACTATTTGATGACCATTTTGGGAGCTACTTAAATTTGTCTTTAAGCTTATCAGCAGCTTTAGTGTCAAGAGGGAGGAACAGGAAAAGGAGTTGTAGTTGTTTGTACTCCTTCCACTGAGTAGCTAACAGCAACAATAGCATCAAGCACAAGTTTTGTCTCCTTTAGCAGCGCAGTAAGGCCGCTTTAAGTGGTGACTGAGTGCAAGTTGTGGTGCCTGTTGGGTAGGTAAAAGCCATTTAGATCAAGCCAGCTGCTGGAGATCGCGATTTCATATCCAGCTCAGGTGTTTACTGAGGAGCTGTGCTGGAGGATCTAGCACATAAAATGTGGCTCCTTAAGGGCGAAGTTAGGATGAGTCATTGTGTTGAAGAGAAACACTGTGGTCGGGCAAGGCCTGGTTTTATGTTTACAGTTCCTTAGGTCTCAGCATCACAAATAAAATATATTTTGCAAGGGTGTGGCTACAAAATTGTAGCAGAGTTAAAATGAGAAATGTGTAACTTTGGCTTTCTAAAAACCTGTGACACTTGTGATTAGAAAAGGAATCGTACAAATCACATCTTAGACTTCAGTGGGAGGAATTCCAGTTCCTTATGTTCACAGTGCACTATAAAATCTGGATCCCAGATGTTTTAGTGCGGGGTTATTAGGCAACAGTATATGTTATGTAACTGCCTCATACTGTCACAGGGCTTTTTCACTCATTCTGTTGCGAAGCTTTGCTAATTTTTAAAATGTTATTGAATAAATATTACAGTGATGAAATAAAATTAATTATTTAATAAATACTTATACAATGCTTACTTTGTGACAGGCACTATGTAAGCATTTTAGAAATGTGAATGTTTAGTGCAACCTGTAAAGAAGGCAATCTTGTTACTCCCATTTTATAAGTGATGTAGTTTGAGATTACACAATAACCTCATGGCAGAGTAGGGATCCATGGCAGACCTATGCAGGGACATTTTTTTTCCTAGCTAGAAAAACAGCTTTCAGCTTGACCTGTAATCCTAGCACTCTGGGAGGCTGAGGCAGAAGGATCAAAAGTTGGAGCCCAGCCTCGGCATTTTAACAAAGCATTCTCAAAATTAAAACTAATATTAATGATGATGAAGTCTGCGGGTGTAGCTCAGTGTGCTGGCTTTCCGTTCAGTCCCCAGTACAAAGAGGTGGTGGTGGTGGTTGTGGAGAAAAGTAGCCTGTAATTTCACCACTCTGACATTTTTCGGTTTGTATTCCCATTTTGCCCTTGTCCTTAAGGGTAAGTAATTTTCAGTCATAATGCAGATAGCCAAGGGAGTCAAATTAGGGCACGGTTATGTCCAGGGGTGGGAAGTTGCGTACAGCTCTGGGACAGGCTGGAAGACCCTTCTGCTAGAATGGGTCTTCTGCTGTTGATTGTGACAAAGGTGGGGCAGGGATCCTGGGAAGGTCTGGGGAGACCAAGATACTATTTGCCGATCAGGAGCAAAACACTTGAATATTTTAAAAATAACTGTGACCACACTGGAGTGAACATGTTAAATAAGGGTCCACATTATGTCATAAGTGGGGAGAGCTGAAGCAGGAAGCTGGCTCTGTGCTGCTTGGGGTTCCCGACTCCCAAATTTCTTTCCTAGTTACTGCCATGGCTTGTGACACTGAGCTGCCCTCTAGATGAGTGGAGCAGCTTCTTCTTTTTTTTTTTTTTTTTGTACTTTACAGTGGGTCTATAGGAACACATTTCATAGATCAGACTTGTAGTGATCTGTGTTCAGCCTCCCAAGAGTTGGAATCACAGGCGTGGTGTGCCAGCATACCCAGTCTCAGTCCCCATCTCAATGTGCCCTGGGGGGCAGAGCCAATGTGGCATGGTGGGATCAAGCCCCAGGCACTGTACAGTGTACAGTACTTTAATCTGCTGAGCTATTTGGCCAGCCCTTGGAGCATCATCTTTTGTACTCAGTCTTTTTTTTTTTTTTTTTGCAGAACCAGGGGATTGAACTCAGGCCCATGTGCTTGCCAAGGAAACACTTATTCCACTGAGCCATCTTTCATCTCCCTGGCCCCTGTTTGTTTGTTTTTTTGAGCATTTTGGACCTGGAGTTTGGTTGCTTTTGAAAGAAAATCATTGAAAAGCTGGCTTTTTGTCAGGGGTGGTGGAGGGGGATTCTAAGGTCCTTAGTTTACCCCCTTTGTATTTAGTACAGGGTCTACAGGGTCTCACTACATAGACTGGACTCATGGTGATCCTCCTGTTTTCAGCCTCCCAAATGCTGGGATTGCAGGCACATGCTACCACGCCCAGTCTCAATCTCAATCTCAATCTCAGCATGCCCCCTCTCAATTTACACATTCTATGCTCTGCTAATCAACAAAATTTGTGGGCATTGAGATTAAAGCTTATCTATCAGTGCCTGCTTGGGATCTTCTTAACAATCTCCACCAGGCTTCTACTGCTTCTGTCTGGGTGGATTTACATGTAGTATTCAGTTAGAATCATTGGATTTGCAGTGGTTGTTTGTTGTCTGTCTTTCCAAGAGAAGATAAAGCCACTGAGTTCACAGGCTGTGGTCAAGTTAGTGTGTACTAGACTGAAGGCAAGGGCACAGCTAATGAATGAAGGAAGACAGTGTGATTAAATTTTGTAAAAAATGTACTTGGTGCAGAGTCTCACTACACAGCTGAGACTTGTAGTGATCCTCCTGTGTTCAGCCTCCCCAGCACTGGTCGGCAACCCCGGTCCCTGTGCTTGCCTAAGCAGGCTCTTAGTCCGCTGACCTATCTTGACAGCCCTTTACTCATTCTCAAAAATAAATTTATAAAATTCACTGTCAGGCATTTTCTATCAGTAGCTCCACTCATTCCATTGGCTGTTTTCTGCAGTGTTTTCTCCCCATGTTATAGATGTCCTTAAAATAAGAAAACTGAGTAGGGAGGTTGGAACTGGGCATCTATTATGTAGAACAGAAAAGCAGTGCCAAATATATGGGGCTGTGGGGGTATGCAGAAGTAGAGCCAAAGGTGGAAAATTTGGTCAGAGGGTCTAATTGTAGAAAAAAAAAAAAACTGAACCTTAAATCCTGTCTTTCAAATTTCAACTTTATTCTCAGTTTGAAATAAAAATGTGTAAACTAATGTTAGGTGTGCATACAGAGTATAGCAGTGAAGTTTATTTTTATATACCACAGTGATTGTCAAAAACGTTTTCTAAGAAGGTGAGGGAAGTGTGTTGGAAATACAGCCAGAATCCTGTTATTCTGGGTGGGGGTGGGACGAAGGGAGGGATGACCTGTTAGGCCATTGTAGATGGGAAATACTGTAAAGCTTGGCACATGGATGGAGCAAAGGCTCCAGCTCTTACCAGAGCCTCAGATTTGCCAATGTTTTGACTGAAAATGCAGCTGGGTGGGCCAGGGACAAGGTGGGCCACACCATAAGTCTTGTAGGGCACAGCTGTGACTCCAGTGGTCCTCACTGGAAGTAATAATGCCCGAGACCTTGGATTCACATACTGAGGGCTCTAGCACCTTCCGACAGGCCATTTGATTCTATGCCTCAGTTTCTGCACCTGTTTTATCTCTGCCTTTCTAACACACAGGATTCCTGTGTATGACCAAAGACAATAATGTCTGTGGTGTTTAGCCCGCAGCCAGCCTCGCAGAAATGGCACGATATGTATTAGGCTTCCATCTCTCACTCTCCTTCCTTTCCTCTCTGCGTCAAACCCAGGAGCAGCAACAGTCATATAAAAAACAAATTGGAACTCAGTGCTGGGGTGGACAGTGGGGTTGGGGTCTTTTCAGGAGACACTAGTTTTCCACAGAAGGAATTCTTGATTAAGAATGGGCTTCTCAAAGATCCCTGGGTTGTCCGAGAAGCTGAAGGCTTGTTCAGGAGCGGCCTGCTGGCGAGTGGTATTGTCATGGACGCCGCCGAGGTGGAGTTCCTGGCCGAGAAGGAGCTGGTTACCATCATCCCTAACTTCAGTCTGGATAAGATCTACCTCATTGGGGGGGAGCTGGGCCCGTTTGACCCCGGGCTCCCAGTAGACGTGCCGCTGTGGCTGGCTGTCAGCCTGAAGCAGAGACAGAAGTGTCGCCTACAGCCGCCACCCTGGATGGACGTCGAAAAGTTGGAGAAGATGAGGGATCATGAACGAAAGGAAGAAACTTTCACCCCGGTGCCCAGCCCTTACTACATGGAATTCACCAAACTCCTGCTCACTCATGCGTCAGACAACATCCCCAAAGCAGATACAATCCGCACCCTGATCAAAGATCTGTGGGACACACGCATGGCCAAGCTCCGGGTGTCTGCGGACAGCTTTGTGCAGCATCAGGAGGCGCATGCCAAGCTGGAGTCGGTCTTGCTCCTGGGCAGAAATGAAGCCAGCCCTTCGCCGCAGCAGAAGCAAACCTGGCTCTTGGGCACAGCAGCAGGGCCAAAGGAGAAACAGGACCTGCTGGCCAGATCCCGGCCCACGCACCAGGCCAATGGGCAATACGGCTTTAGTGTTGGCAATGGAGCCTTCGCTTTCAGATTAAAAGTGATGTGGGGGAGGCAAGAACTGACCACGTTTAGGAAACGGGGGTCCTACACTGGCTGCTTGCTGAGTGACATCGCTGATACGACTGCACTGAAGTCGAGCTGCGTTCGTTCATTCATTCGCTTTTTTCTGGAGCCTGGAATCCTTTGCTTCATGCATGGCACATTCTCATTTTTTAAGCTTCAAACCTCCCGGTGAAAAATATTAAATATTCAAGGTAATAAAATAGATAATATTTCTA
>PVKA01020846.1:0-32599 GCA_004027165.1 Ctenomys sociabilis | reverse complement strand
CTTCCAGTTTTATCTATATTATGTTCTAGCAGTGGCTGTGAATTTATTAGTTACAAATTACATACCTAGAGTCTCAGGTAATTATTAAAAATCCACTGAAGGTTGGGCATGGTGGTGTCTGTAATCCTAGCACTTGGGAGACAGAGGTAGGAGGATCACTGAGAGTACAAGGCTAGCCTGAACTATATAGCAAGACCTTGTCTCAAAAAAATAAAAAAAATAAAGTTCATTGGAGTGTAGAATTTGTAATACCTAATTTCAAGATCACTGTAAAGCTACAATCATCAAATTAACATATTTAAGGACAGGATGATCAATGGAATAAAAGAATAGAAAAAAATTTGATCAGTTTTCTACAAAAGTGCGATTTTAATCAGAGAAATAAGGCTTTCTACTAATACTACCGGATCAAGTGATAGTTATACAGACTCCTTATGCAAACAAGTTATGAACTAGGAGGTTCATCTGACAGGATTCTGTGAAACTCACATTTACATTCCTAACAAAAAAGGAAACACAAGTTTGACTAGCACCCATTTTCTCCAGTGCTAATTCTGCCCCCCATATTAATGGAGCCATAATCACTTTACAAAGATTTCTTTAGGTGGAAACCAGCATGAGCACCAATCCACGTTAACTGTATTTTGTTGACAGAGGAATACATGATGATTCATATACAGGCTTTTTTTTTTTTTCCCCTTTTTAAAAACAAGATGGCATGGTGAAGTTACAAAAGAATGTATGCACTCTGGCCAACATATGACCCTTAACTTTTGAATCTCATTCAGCCCACCTTTCACCACAACCAATTTCAGAAGAATTTGATAGTCTAATTAAAGATCTAGAGGGTATTTTTAAGATTCAGAAGTAGAGGTGACTCTCCAAGGAAATGTCCTATTTTAGGATTGGTAATGTCTAGCTACCAAATGGGGATGGACATTTTGTTTTTAGTATTTTACTTCTGGAATATTAGTAGCAGATTAAGGAATTTGGACCAACTACACAGCTGAAAAAACTAGAAAATTGGCACCCAAAACACCTTCATATAGTCCTATGAATCACTAGACAAGAATCAAGATGATGGAAACTGAGATAGTCTGGCATTTGGGTCCATTTTCCAAAGTTGGCAGAGGCCAAATAGTAACCAAATAGTAATTTTAGTAGCTTTTATAGGACTAGGAAAATGGTCACATTCATATCTGCTTGGGTAGAGCCCCTGGATAATTTCAACATCTTTACATGGATGACAGGCTAGCTTTGTACGCAACATCCAATCTTTAAGTTGGATTAAGATGATTCTGGCTTGTGAATTTCTTTAGGTATTAGGCAGACACAAAATATTTTGAAAAGCAAAATATTAGGCTTAAATTCGCCCACATCATTTCATCAATCACAAAACTCTCCATAATCATTTGCAAACACTAGGAAAAAAAAATCATGGAACAGAAACCAGCTTAAGATACTGGATTGATCAGACATAAAAAAAACTTTAGTAGGTCAGGTTAAACCATAAAAAGACATAGTAGATTAAAAGAGACATTCCAAAACTGATAAACAGAATATTAAAAATGAACTCAATGAATAGCTTTAACACTAGATGTGCCATAACTGATGAATTAATCAAGGCAGGGAAGGAATGATACAGAATGAAGATCCAAAGGAAACAATTCTAAGAAAGCCTGGTTATATTTAATTAGAACCTTAGAAGGAGAGTAGAAAAACTATAGGGTAGAAGAAATATTAAATGAACTTTAAAAATGGCTGAAAACTAACAAGTCACAAAATTAAAAGATCAGATAAGTGGGATTATATTAGGATGAAAATATTTTGTAAGTCATACAAACCAGCTATAATGCCCTTAATAAAAAAAAACAATTCCATAAAGTTGACATTTCAATTTACCTGTTAAGTTCCAAATGTATATACACATTTGTGGAATCAAAACAAGTTCATAAGTTAAGAAGTACACTAATTTTAATCTTGCTCAGTAAACAGTATAAACAGGAAAAAATATTAAAACGTGCCCTACAATTGGCAGAATACACTGCTTTCAGAAATCTCATATATGATATGTACAGTGTTTTAAAATGTATCTCCATATATTTCTGAAAGCAATGATATATATTAAATGAAACCATATCGTGATTTTATATGTATGAATGAGCTGGCCACAGAGCAAGTCTCAATAAATTTGAAAGGATTGGTATCAGAGCATCTTGACTATAATTCAGTAAAGATAGAAGATGGTACAATATTAGAAAACTACCATATTTTGATATCAAAAAATGTACATTGCAATTACCCACAATTTAAAGCAGTATAATGGAACTTAAATACCCATTACAACAAATGACATCAAAACTTGTGAGAATGGAATTTAAAGTATGGTTGGAGTAAATGTGCAACTTTAAATTCATGTATTAGGAAAGGAAAAAATCAAAGCAGTACATTAAAGAAAATCCCCCTCTCCCAAGAAAATCACACTAGGTGACTGCAACAATCTCACATTAACTCAAAAACATAGATGAAGTAGATGAATTCCTTGAAAAAAAAAAACTGAAATGAGGAAAAAAACCTCAATCTTATGGAATTTTTAATGTACAAAGAAAACTCCAGGAAAAAATGGTTTCACTACTGATTTCTACCTAAAGAGACCATTATTTCAGGTATATACATTTTATTTAATACTGTGAACAGACTGTAATTCACCATATTAATAAAATACAGAATCATTTCAACAGGGGAAAAAACAATGGAGAAGCAAAACCCATTTATGATTTTTAAAAAAGTGATATTTTTAATTTTATCAGCAATCTACAGAAAATCTACAGCACATACTTTCGGGTGAACTATCAATATCTTTCCCTGTGTGACAGAGAATAAAACAAGGATGGTGCCTTCTCTGTGCAGTACTAGTCTAGACAAATGTCTCAGGGCAGCAAAGCAAGAAATTTATATAACCATTGTAAGGACAAGTTATGATCTATGTTCACAATAAACCTATAAAATAAACCATTAGAATGAGTTTGACAAGATTACTAAGCAATTTCTTTTCTTTTTGCAGAACCGGGAATTGAACTCAGGCACTTGCACTTGCCAGGCAAGCGCTTATTCTACTGAGCTATTTCCCCAGCCTCCAACTAAGCAATTTCAATAAAAAAACTGTGAGGGTACTGATTAAAATGTTCCTTGTAATAAGTTATGAAAACATGTTAAGTCCTTCAAAAACTATAAAACTCTTAAGATCCACAAGCAGGAGGCAGGGGAGATAACTCAGTAGAATAAGTGCTTGCCTGGCAAGCTCAAGGGCCTGAGATCAATCCCTGGTTCCAAAAAATAAAAATAAAAAAGATCCACATGCAAGGATATACCTTGGCTATGGATGTCTATTTTAAATGTGTGAATTCTCTCAAAATTATGTACACACTTGATCAAAAGCTCAATGTGGTCTTCATGTGTGTGTGTGTGTAACATATCCTAATAAAATTTACATAAAAAAGGAAAAGTTCCCATGAATAGTCACCAAGAGAACTTTATCTTAAAGCTATGTATTAATACACAAAGACACTATCAAAAAGTTCTAAGAAGATTAACAAAATAAGTAGATCTAGAGCTGTAGGAAAAAAAACCTATTCCTCTAGTAAATGGTGCTGGGTTAGTTGTCATATGCCCTCTGAGAGCAGCTACGCAGGAGGCTGAGGTAAGCAGATCACAAATTTCAGGGTATGCTGGGCAATTCAGAGCCCTGTCTCCCAAAACAAAAAGTGGGGATATAGCTTAATGATGAGTGTGTGTCTGCCATCTGCGAGGCCCTGTGTTCAAGTTTCCAATTTAAGTTTCTAATTTCCATCTCACTCCAACACAAAAATGCACCAAGGTGCTATTTGGGTACTGTCCAACCTCAAAATTCAACACCAGTTGTACCCAAATGAATTCCAGGCATAGGTGAATAATAAAACACTATATATGCAAGATAAACTTTACTGGAAAACTATCCAGGAGACTATCTTCATCCTTTTTAGTTAGGAAAAATTATTTAAAACAATGCATAAAAGCCATACGCATATAAAAGAGAAAAAAAACTATAATAAAATTAATTTGTAGCAGTTTACAACACAATATTGATGGCATCATATGTAAGGTATGTAAAAATTTCTAATAACCAAAGTGTGCACTAAATCCAGTACCTCAGAAAAAGAGGCTTTTCCAGTGGGTAGCCTCATTAATAAGCTGGAAAAGGCAAACAGTTTACCCTCTAGAGAGGCAAAATTAACTAAAATGAGGACGTCATAAGATGTGAATCAACAGAAACTTTTATACCTTAGCAGATCACAAATTTCAGGCTATCCTGAAATAAGGCTATGAAAACATGTTAAGTCTTTCAAAAATTATAAAACGCTTGATCCACATTTTTAGGTAAATTACCACAAAGATACAGGTATACAAGAGAATATTCTGTAACATTACTACACCTGTAATATCTTCAAAGTGCAAACTACAAGTGTCTATGAATTATATAATGGAGGGACGAATGTGAGCTGCAAAGGGGGCACAAGGTAACATATGTATCAATGAAAATTAATAAATACTTGCTTCCAACAACCTAGATAAATCTCACAAATACTGACCAAAGAATCTAAACACAGAAAATATATACCTAGTTTAAAGAATAGGTACACTTAAATATCTTGAAATGTACATAAAAGGTAAAAGTAAAAACCAAAGTAATTACTACCATAAAAGGTGAAGTGGTTACCTTTTGCATGGCAAGAGAGACAGAACAGTTGCTGGGAGGGACACTCTGGAATCCTGGCACAACTCTTTCCACTTGAGTCACAGTTGCCTAGTTGCCTACTTTGGTAAATGACTGATACACACTTATGCATGTGTTGTATTTCATAATAATCAGACTTCTGTTTTCAAGATTTCTAATCACAATTGAAGACTACCATTGAGCTCTGCATTTACCTATTTCTCAATCTCAGTTGAAGATTATGCATAACAAGCAGGTATCTCACAAATTCACACTAAGAAACTACAGTAACATGAGTTTTAGAGATTATAGAACAAACATAGTAACACTTTTAAATAGTTAAATTGGTCAGGGGAATAGCTCAGTAGCACAAGCACCTGCCTGGCAAGTGCAAGGTTTTGAGTTCGATCTCTGGTACCAAAAAAAGGGTGAATTGGTGAATTTTGTTATACGCATTTTTTGTATTTTAGGGAAGGGTCTACAGGGTGTTCAGGGTCTCACTACTAGGCTTGACTTGTAGTGATCCACCTGTTTACAGTCTCCCAAGAGCTGGCATTACAGGTGCATACCACCCCACCACGCCCAGTCTCAATTGCTGTCTCAGTGTGCCCTAGGGGGCGGGGCCAGCATAGCAGGCCCAGGGATAGAACCCAGACCCCTGTGCTGACTTGTAGGCACTTTAATTCACTGAGCTATTTGGCTGTCCCTATATGCATTTTAAATAAAAAAAAAAATATTTTGTAGTGCTGGCGACTGAGTCCAGATTGAATATGCTAGGTAAGCATGCTACCATTCAGTGATAGCCCTTTTTTACAAGTTAAACAGCATCTTCTAACTTTATGGTTTTAGTATCTGTTGGCTACTGAAACAGTAAACTCTATAGGACATTAAATTTATACTATCAAGTCTTCTGGCTTCCTGCTCATAGCTTAAGGACTCAAGTAAATTGAAGCTCTTTGTCTGCAAACTCATTAAATTAATAATGTACAAAGGATATGTTCATTCACATTGTACAAAGACAATGTGAATAAGTATAAAGTGAAAAAATCTTGTTATAACAGATACTGTTAAGAACAGTGGGGTAAGTTTGAAGGGGACCGAATAGGCAACGTATCTTTCACTGTCATAATTAAAGATTCAAACATTTACTGTATTTTATGATCATGCCCTGTAAGTATGAAAACTGAATTTGTCTTTGGAATTGCTGCCTCAGTGCTGTATTCACACTACAAAAAGACCACAGTCTAATATACTTTGTAGTATTTTTAGGGCAGGGTCTACAGGGTTTCATTGTGTAGATCAGACTCCTAGTGATCCTCCACTGAGCTACTACTATGAGTTATTACTTTAGTAATCCCCCAAATGCTGGGATTACAGGCCTGCACTGCCATACCCAGTTCCAATGACAGTCTCAGGGAGACCAAGGGGTGGGGCTGGCATGGCAGGCCAGGGGATCGAACTTCCGGCCACTCTGACTAAGCAAGTGCTTCACTCTGCTGAGCTATTTGGGGGGCTTTAGTATTAACTTTCAAAGGTCATAATCTTTAAATTCTGATGTGATGATATACAGTGTTACTAATCACACACAAAATTCTCCCTAGGAAATGTGTGCCACCACCAAAGAATTCATATAAAAATGATTTCAATACTGTAATATAAAAAACACAAAGTATATATCAAAATAAACTAACCCACACCTACCTTTCAAAATCTCCATAGGTGGTTTGAAGGAGACAAAAGAGGAAGCTTTTTTTTTTTTTTGAGGAAGACAGCATATATTTATTCCTGGCCAGGTTTTAAAATGTACTCAGCAGCAGCACTCCCTTCCTTGGCATGGAGGAGGGAAGGGGCCTCACAGCAGCTCTGCCACAACTTTGTCAAGCAGGAGGCCTGTGGTCTTCCTCACAGACAATTACTGAGGTTCTGCATCCTAAGGCTCGGGGTTCTTAACTGTAAACTCGTTTTGTACAAAGGAAAGAATCTCAAACAGTTCCTCAATGAAACCATGACTTAGATCCTATCTCAATATTTAACTATATTTGAGAGAGACAGAGAGAGAAGGGATAAAGGAAAAAAAAGAGATTGCAGTGAACTGACATAGAGACTTAAAATTCTAACTAAAGGTCAACTGATGTTTAAGAGGAAGCTTATTATGTAGGACAGCTTTCACTGCTACATTTTGGTTCAGTGAAATCTTTTTGGGCAACTTTAACAAGGAACACATTCAATAAAAAACTTGCTTTTGCTTCCTTTGAAAGATTTCAGGTACATGACAGTACACAATCTCGCAGCAAGAGAACCACTGGCTCAGCTGTGACCATGTGATGTACTGTGTCATTCACTACTCATATTGCAGGACATCATCTGCTTAAAGTTTATCAGGAATGTTTGTTCATCTTGTGGAACACTTTCAGAACAAGCTACTCCCAAGTTTTTTCAATGTACCTATGTATGCCTACAGAGTCAAACTACTTTATTTTCATTTTCTAATACATAAAACCACAAATTATTACATTATATAGCATTTTGCTAACAAGGCATAGTAAACCAAAATACTGTTTTAAAACTGAGAAAGCAAGGGGGTGTTCCTGTGTATAATTAATATTCTACACTGAACACTTGCCTGATGACATAACAGAAATCCACAGAGCAGGGATTTGTTAGATTTCTGTCTTTCTCTTTTCTCTATCTCACAAGAAAAACCAAAATGAGATTTTCATTCTGGGGTAAAAGGAAGACAAAACATTTACTTTTTCCACACATTGTGTAAAACTTTGAGGAAATTTAAGTAGAAAAACAGTATGTGGTCAGTACTCCATAACTTCTTTTTGAAAACAATTATGTACAAAGACAACACTTAACACAAAAGTTGAATTAACTTTATTTCCCCTACAGTCAACAACTTCTCTGAATTAAATTTTAAAGCAACAAAGTAAAATAAACCCCCAAATGACAAGGTATCAGAAATCCAGATTTAGTAATATTTTGTGAAAAAGTGTTTAGCCATTTTATTGGTCTGTAAAAGAACCATCATCTGGGTCAAAAAGGAATTCTATAAATCAAAGAATATTCTACATCTTGAAAAAGAAAATCAGCAGTAACATTCTCACTGAACATTGTAAATTTCATTTTTCTTCATAAAAGGTACATACTAGTCTATACTTTTCCACCAAAAGCAGTGGTGTGTTACATTATTTTTTTAAAAAAAAAGTTATATCCATATTCTGTGGCAGGATTGAAAACCCTCTCACTTTTACTAACCTGGAAAAATTTTCAAGTCTGTATAAAGTTGCCTATAAGCTGGAAAATGAACATGTTCAATTTCCATTTATTATTTTAGTGCATTTTTTGACAATTGTCACATTTTTAATAAAAGAAAATGTATATAAGCACTAAAGAGTGTTTCATCAAATGGTTAAGGTATTAGAATATAGAGCAGAGAACAAAATCATTGTGATCAATAAAAGTATTACAAAGTGAAAAAAATACAGGCAAAGTTTACAAATCCTTTGTCATTCTGAGGAGTCACAGAAAATGAACTTGGATACCTAAGGGGTTTTCCTTTAACTTTTGCATGTAAACACAGTCCCAACCTCAGTACTGAAGGACCAAACCCCTTGCTGGTAAGCAACATTCTGTGCAGTTGCCATGATTTCCAAAGGATAGAAAGTTAGCCCTTGAATGAACAACGTATGAAATGTGCTCTATAAGTACCTGTGAAAACAACTGCTGAAAGCAGTTACAATGTAACAACATAAAACTATTTCAATCAATCAGCTACTCAGAGGTCCATATTTGAAACAGCAGCTTCTTACAGCTAAAATAAGAGACAGAAAATGAACATTTGATGAAACATTCTTTGTACTAGAGAAACATGAAAATAAATATATTTCAAGGAAGTATAATTCTTTTCTAATACCTTTTTTTCAGACCTGTACTGGTTTACTGTTCAAGAAGCTCTCATCAGTTTTTGTCATTTGTATTTTACATATTGCTATGTGGGTAATTGAAATAAAATGCAGGTCTTGTAAAAGAATAAAAACATTGACAAGTATGCATGTGCAAGGGACCAAATCAGAAAGTTCTTTGGTGCAATTAGTCCAAATTCTCAGATTTAGAGGATAATATGTACCAATAAAAAAAAAATCCGCTGCTAGACATTCGCAGCAGTGCTCTGTCTTGCTTCACATTACAAATTGAATACAGTTCTTCTCAATAAACCAATTTTATTTTTTTAAAATCAGGCATTACTGGAAAACTGTGTACATTAACCTGGACCAGTGATACTTCTGTACCCTCTGTTGCTGTGAAACATGACATGAGCTAAAGGCAAAGACCGGTTCTCACAAGGACAACTGCTTCAAGTCAGGAACCAGAACAGTGCGTTTAAACAGTCTTCTTAGATATTTTCTTGCCTTTCTTAAAAACTAGCTTATTTTTAATGTAGCCACGCTTCCTTTTGGTAGTCTAAAAAGAAAATTAAACACACTGCATTAGCACAGGTTTCTAATAGTAAAATATCTATACTTATACACATGATTCCTCGAACAGTCAGTTTGTACCCGTTTTATTCCAAGCATACTAAAACTCAGTTTAAATGGGACTCGGGCCTTAGCTTTAAAATAAAAAGGTTACCAATGCATTCCTCACCATCAAGTACATGAATCCCTATCTCTCCTCTGGGCCACTAAATGCTTCACTGTAACAACTACTCAAACTTCAAGGCATGATAGAACATAACATTAGATGAAGAACTTAAAAAATGGCAATACTACTCCTGGTTTAACGTTCAAAAATTATCTGTGAAAATCACAAGTTAATTAGTAACTTTTAGAGCCCCAATTTTCTTATATGTAAAATAAGTGACTTCATCCAGAAAACTGAAAAACAAATCACTCTGCATATTTTCTAATAATTTATGAAGGTAAATAAACATTTAAAAATGAAAAAGTATTGAGTTTCATAGCTCTTTTAATAAAACTTTAAAAAATTTTAACAACATACTACTAAAAATCAGCAAATATTTTTGGTGTAAGAATCAAATTTTAACAAATATTTTTGGTGTAAGAATCAAATTTCTCAACTAGGCCTGATGGCTTCACGTCTATAATCCAAACATTCTGGAGGCAAAGGCAGGAAGATTACAAATTCAACCCATTTTTACAATCTGGCAGTTTATTAAGACCCTGTCTCAAAAAGGAGTGGGAGAGGTAATAGCTGAATGTGAAGGCCCTGAGTTCAATCCTCATTAAAAAAAAAAATCTAATTTTAGCAAATGTGTTGATAGAAATTACCACAAGCTACAATAGTACCCTACAGTTTAAATCACACAGGCAGATGTCTGTCAATTTGACTCACATATTTATTTTTGTGAGATATAACTTTTTCTTTTTGGGGGAGGGGGCAGAACTAGGAATTGAGCTCAGGCCCTTGTGCTTGCCAGGGAAGTGCTTATTCCACTGAGCCATCTCCCCGGCCCCTGTGAAATATAAATTAATGCACCATCAAATCACTGTGTTGATTAGGTTGAAGACTTAAGAGGCCTGACCACTTGATTTAATTTTTACATTTAAACACAACTCTTAAGACAGTATTTTAGAAGCTGAAAGTAAATAGAACACTACATTCCATCTATTTCCAATATTTATTTCAAAGTAATTTACTAACATATTCAACACAAGATAAAAGGCTCTCTATTTCTATCTCTCTCAATCTCTTCATAAGGTTACAAAACTTAGCTACCATTAAGTTTTTAAACACACAATATGTTATCGGATTATTAACTTACTTGTAAGGTGATATAAAAAGCTTTGGATAGCATTTTTAAAAGCAAGTCAGGTTAAGAATTTGGTTCCTATGCTACGAGAACTTATAATGTGCTCCCACCCCCCCACCCCCAGCTACACACATATACCACCTACCCCTTTGGGTATTTTCCCCCTATTATTGGCAGTGAATCATGTCATAGTCTTCTGCAGCACTGGGCTATAATTTCTGGACCCTCAACTCCTCCATCTACACTGAAGTCAAAACCAAACTAATGAGACAAAAATAACCAAAACACATTCCTCTATAACAGTAGTAGAGAAGCTATGGTCTACCTGTCATGGCACATTCACAGAGCTCTATCAGTGTGTGAGCGATGTCACTCCAGCAGCTCAGCACTAGATCACAGTTGTTTTTGCTACAACCTCAGTATTTAGTTTTAATTGCAGTGTTGGCACTTTGAAACTAATGAGCAGGTTTTGAGTTGCACTCTGGGTACTTGGCCTATAAAACTGCTCTACAATGTTAGTCTAAAATATAGAGCCATGGAACATAAATCAAAATCTATGTTATTGGCTATTAGAATGTGTTTCAAGTGCACAAGACAAATTTTTATTTATCCATTCACACTTATTTTAAGGGAAATGATGAATAGGCAAAAGCAGCCAGATTTGCCTTTGGAATATTTGTAATTGGATAAAAAGTTCAACAGCCCTTTAAAAAAAAAATGTTACTAGGCCTACCAGCTTTTAGCTAGTAGCATTAGTTTTGACTTCTACATTGGTATGAATCATTAGTTTCTCCTGCCTACTGACTGTTGGAAACTAGGTCATATGACTTGTTATTTGAGCTAAAGACACCTGAAGTGAATTTGATATGGCTATCATAAGGGTAAGCTCTATGTAACAACTGAAATATAGTAGTCTTAATATGATAATTTTATTGGGTAATGAAAGCAATCACATATAAAGTTTATATTTAAATATCCTATGGCTAACATTCAGAACTTTTACAGTATACATCAAATATATGTCGTGTATATTTTAAGTAACAATGGGAAAAGATAGTTAATGGTTTAAAATAACTTATGTAAGCTATGGAATGCAAGGGTCATTCTAAATATTAAGACTGATAGGGGCCAGGGTGATGGCTCAGTAGAGTAAGCACTTGCTTGGCAAGTGCAAGGACCTGAGTTCAATCCCCGGTTCTGGAAAAAAAAAAAAAAGAAAAAGAAAAATGTAAAAAGCGGTTTATGAACCAGGGAGATGGCTCAGTAGAATAAGTGCTTCCCTGGAAAGCGCAAGGGCCTGAGTTCAATCCCTGGTTTTGCAAAAAAAAGACTGATAACCTATAGGCCTGCTGTGCCAGCCCCACCCCCAGGGTGCACTAAGACAGCAATTGAGACTGGGCATGGTGGCCTGTGATACCAGCTCCTAGGAGGCTATAAACAAGCGGAACACTACGAGTCCGATCTAGTAGCGGGACCCTGAATACCCTGTAAGACCCTTCTCTAAAATACCTCCCCCAAAGGACTGATAATATAATAATAAAGAATACTATAAGAATAGTACCTTATAAAATAAACTTAATATTTGACTGGAATGCTTATTATTTCCTATCTTCCATAGCTAGGCAACCACTTTTACTAATCTTTTATAGCAATATAAGCATTATTAATTTTCTATTCTTGTTTTGAAATTCTATACCATTTATATTATTTTATGTTGCTTTGTTGTCTTCTTGTTATTCCTTTTTCTTTGTTTTTGGGTTTTCATCTTTAAAAAAAATCAAAGATATGTCTTGAATAATGATTCCAATAAAATACTTGATTTTATTTAGTATTTATCAGAAAATGACTGTAAGTCTCATAATTTCTGTCTATAAGTTTTGCTATAATAATTACATTGAGAATAATTATCTTGAAGACAAGCGCCTTATGACTCACTGAAGCCTACAATACAGAAACATCATACTATGACTAGAACATAAATATTCAATATATATTTACTTTGACTAAAAGATGAGGAACTCACAACTCCATTAAGGATTCAACATTTTTACTTTCATACAGGTTTGGAAAATGATGATCACAGATACACTTACAAATAAATCTTTCTAATATGAATGGTACAAAGTGAAGCCATAATGCTTTTAGAAAAAGCATCATGATCTCCAGAAAAACCTGCTGCTAGGGATAGCCAAAGTGCTCAGTTTGAAAAGAATTCTCATAGCAGGTTAGCCAGACATTCATTTCATATATGTTAGTCTTCATACATTCAGAAAATAAAAATTTATTAGCAATTTTCAGTAATTCTTTGTCATATAAACCAACTAACCCTGAGTTACCTGCCTGTAGAAATGATATCACCTGGCACTCACCTTCTTTGACAAATACTTCTGTTTTGGGAAAATATTGGTGACTCGTGGTTTGTGATCTAATGTCTCCCTGTTATCAGGTGCTTTTACTTTATATATCCTGACAAGCCAATGTTCTGATGTAAAGGCTTCTTCCAAATGCTTGAATTTAATGTCCTTATTTCCAATTTCAGCATTACGTGTTCGGTCAAAACCTGGGGGAGTACGAAAATCCAGCTGCAAAAGTAACATCAATATCAGATGTTAGCATACTGGAGAACATTCAATGTTAGATGAATAGTTTTTCATTGGTGTAAAACTCTTTCCCTTTAAGATGAAGAACAGAACTGAATAATGATCTTCTGTATCAGTTCTCATACAATGCTAACTAGACAGAAATATATTAGGAAAATAAAATATATACATCTACCTGAGTAACAATTTCTCAGAATTCTTGGGTGGACAGGCAGCCTTTAGGCATTAAACCATGACATCAAAATGAAATCCATCAAAACCATTTTGTGGGTATACAGAGATATAAGAAAGTGCTTTTTCTTTTTATTTATTTTCTTTTTTTTCTGTATGACAGCTATGCTTTCTCTGCCTGATATTTTTTTTTATTTGGTTCTTTTGCACTGTGGCTTTTTATCCTTTGGACTGAGCTAAATACCATCTCTTCAGAGAATTTTATTTACCTATTTTTTGAGATTGGTAGTTTAGTTTTCTTTAGTTTTCCGTAATAAAGCCCTATTCTTTTCCTGTGTTTACACTTCACTAGTATTTTTATTTATTTAAGAATTACCTGTGTAATCACTAGCATGATGACTATCTTGTTCAAGTGTAGCTTTAATGTTACTACCTCTCAAAGTAGGAACCACAAAGAAGGCCAAAGCAAACTGTGGAGGATTTTTAAAGAATTTGAGGGAATGTGGAGATGAGGTGGACTTCCCCCTGAGAACATACTATATTTATATAAAAACACAAAATATAAGTGAAGTCAACTTATAGAAAAAAAACTACTCACAATAGTGAAAAATCTATCCTCGATTATCTACTTTTAACTACATATCATTCTTGAGTAAAGCAAGCATCAAAACCATGAATAAACTTTAAATGAAGGCACATCCTTAAATATAATCTTCAGTGAATAGAGAAACTAAATGATTTGCCCCAGAAAAACTGTTAAGTAATTATTATGGTCAAGCACTTCTTTCTTAGCATGACTTTAAAAACAAGGCAAGGGCCTTTGAAAGAAAAACATAAAAACTTATAGATTATTATGAGTCTACAGTTTTCTGTTTTCAAAGCCACCTGTACTGATTCCAAGTGGACAGTGATGAAGCAAATAACTAGTTGCACAAATCTACTTTGAAACAACACAATAAGCAGGTAAATGGTGATATGCAAAAAGATTTCTAACAGAGTGTTCTAGCCAATTTCACCCATACTTGCATCTTATAAAATGTTTCACAAATCAAGACACCAAAGAACCTCAGTTTGGAGAGTTACCTTGATCCCCAGTGACAGTCTAAGATTAAACAAGTAATTTTTCCCATTTTCTAGGGTAAGCACTTCACCAGAAAGCAATATAAAATTAATTTTCACTGAGATTTCACTATGAACATACTAATTTGGTAGTATAGTCTTATCTAAAACTATAAAATTTTAAAAATAGTTGAAGAGAAATAAAACTTGAATTCTCTCATAAATTCTTAGGATGGACTGCTGTAACAAAGATCAGATTAATGAGAAAAACAAGTTTATTAATAAATTTAACACACATTACATAGGAAACTATCAATAAGTAACAAAGCACTGGCTTAGAACTCTGGCTTTTATACCATGTACAACAAAGGACAGTAAATTTGAGAAATGGCAAGTGGCTTCAGGCTTCTAAGGAAGGAAAATAAACATATATAGGAGAAAATAATGGAGCAATAAGGGTTGTTTGCAGATAAGCCTGGGGCCTTCTTTGGGCTGACAAAGAATGTAAGAGTTATCTGTAGTAAAAGCATTTAATTTGTGCTTTAACCATAGAAGAGTTTGTATAAAGAAAGAATGTCCTTAATTTGATGCTTCTTAACTCCTTTTAGCTCAAAAAATTACTTTTTTATGTTACAGAGACAGCCATTTTTACAAACAAAAAACAAACCAAGAGTTTAAAGAAGAAGCAACTGGTTTGGGGGTTATGAGACCTGCCAGTTTGATCTGAAACATAGACACTACGACCTAACATCCACTGTTACTTCTTTCATCACAATGCTTTGGTGTACATTCACTCATTTTGTACTCTTTTATGTTTTTGTTCCACATTATTCTAATTTACTAGGAAACTCTGACTTAGTTTTGGCTGTAACAATGGAGAAATGGAATAGTGGATTTATAATTCAGCTCTGAGGCTTTTCTCCAAAAGACAGCAAAGTTTACGACCTAAGATCACAGTTTCCTAGGAGGAAAGCCTCTCTTCCTGGAGAAAAATGCTTTTCAAAAATATGAGGTCAAAAGGTAGGATGATGGCAAGCAAAAGACTGAATATGAGATAGTGCTAAATATTGTAACAGAAGTACTTGTTCTAAATATTTTTTCTAATTTTTCAAACTGAAATTTCAGAGATCTGAATTTAACGGAAAAAAAAGAATCTTTAGATAAGCACATTTTTCTTTATATAAAGCACAATAAACTCATCCTATTTTCTAGAAGCAAAAAGATTATAGAAAATCTGATTTTAACTAACCTGCATTTCTCCAAATCTGTAATACGACATTTTATACATAAGGCAATTCAATAAAGTAGGGGATCCCGCTTTGTCTACACGAAATTCTCCCTGTGGGGTGAAATAGTCACTTTCCTAAAAGAAAGAAATCAGGAATTTCTGTCAACTTCAGCTTCAACTTAACAAAACCAAAGTTACACATTCTCTTATTTCCCCTTCAGAACGAGATTTTGAGGTATCTTTATAAAGCTATATTCATTTATATCCTTCATCCCCCAAATTAACTCCTTCAGTTTTAACCACATTATAAAGTTTTAATAGTGTAAAAAAATGGTACGAAAACATTAGTTCAGGGTAGGGGAGAGAGCTCAGTAGAATAAGCACCGGCTTCGTGAGCACAGGGTCCTGAATTCAATCCCTGGAACCACAAAAAAAATAAATAAAAACCCAAAACCATAGTCCAGTACCAATGAGGGCTGTTTCTTGCTAACCTTATCTTCATTACCATTCTTGTCCTAAATTTCCCAACATGAATTCTAAAATCAGTTTTTTGTTATGTAAGATTATTTAGAAAACTACTAATGGTGTGTACTAGTTTCCATTGGGTTGATTTACAAATTAACCTCTATATGGAACAATTTTGTACTCGAAAATTTGTCTAAGAATTCACTCTATTGATATATACTGGCAAAATAATTAATATAGAAAACTGTACCATTGTTTGAAATTAAAAATTGGAAATCACCTAAATAAATAAAGATAGGTTAAACAAATCAGGTACACAAACACTGAAAAACTGTAAAAAAGAATGAAGTGCTCCCTAGTCCAACATGGAAAGACTCTTGAATCACACTGTAAACAGAACATATATACCTTTTTACTATTATCTGCTTGACTAAAAAAATCGCAAAAAACCGTGATTACCAGAGATTTTCAATATTTTTGCTAAAGTGACAAGAATTACACAAATTGGTATACAATTTGTATAATGGCATACAAATGACTAAAATACGTAGACATTGTGAAATAGCTAAATTGACCTAATACTATACTGACAATATTGCTTACTATATTGGGAGAGGAAACAAGACTAATGCAAAGACAGCAATTCAAAGTTACTGTCTTTATGGGATTATGGGGCAATGCAGGGTTCGATACCATGAGCTGAAAGAGCTGAAGGGAGAAGCTATGAATATGTAAAACCAAGAAGTCATGCCAAGGGGCTCCATCACAGGGTAGAATTAAAGTACAATCATGACGATATGTCAAAGGCTTTGTTATGGGAACATCAAATGCACAAATCTAAATAGGATAGCCTATAACACTTAAGAACATATGGCACGAAAGTGGTCAGACATGTGGTCTGATCTAAAAGTATATAGTATCATATATGAATCTCAGACGTAGGAAATTCTTCCAGTAGCTTTAATAAAGTCCAGGGTAAAAGACTATCTGGAGGATAGAACTGTGAAAATAAAAAGTGGAATTAGCAAAGTAAGAGAATTATAGAGTACTGTGAGCTTTTACACACTTGGAATTATCTAGTTTCTTACCCGAATGTCTTTTGGATGTTCCCCTTCAGCTATCCTAACCATCCAGAGAAACTTGTTGATATCATCACCAGAATAGCCAATAACTCCTCCAAAAATAACTAAAACATAATCTACATCTAGAGTCCTCATGATTTTATAGGCTGCTGTTTCATTAGAAGACATGGCTTTTCCCACCTACAGGATAAAATAAAGTGAATGTATAATTGCACTGCGAGATGGACTTTCTCATCAAAAGTTTGATTTATAAAGAACTGTTTTGTAGGAAAGATTTTTTATGAACTCAAAACATGACATTTATAACTACCTTACATATTGCAACTAATTTATAGCAGAAACATTAAAATCAAAATACATGTGTTATGGTTTGTGTCTAGTTGTCCTTTCGCCTCTCCCCAAAGCCTCATGTAGTTCTAGGGCTGCTTTTGAGTTTGTGAATGATTATTGTCTATTGTCAGTGTGGATGCTGCACCTGCCCAGAGGCAGGTAATTTGTATTATAATATAAGGAGGGAAGAGAGGCCTGCCAGCTGCCAGAGCTGCTGCCGCCACTCGCTTTGGCTCTCTTGAGCCATGAAAGGTTTCTCTCTGCCTTGTGCCACTCTGCCTTGGAGCCAGCTGGGTATGGGCTGAAAACCTTAAATGTAAGCTAAATAAACCTTTCCTTCCTTCATTTTGGGTGTCGTGTATTTGGCCCAGCTACAAGAGAAAAGTAACTGGGATAACATGTTATAACATTTTGTTAATAATTAAGTTTTATGAAATTGCAATTTAAAAATGAAAGCAAGCAGGTTATAAGAGGTACTTCCTCACAATTCCAGGCCAGGGCTGACTTGTAATTTTATTAGGACATATATTCTAACCAAGCACACATCTGATGATTAGCTATACTACCAATAAAAGTAGAATAATTTAGCTAAGACTTATGTATTCAAAAATCTTTTAACTAAGGAGAATTATCTTCAATTATGTAAATTAATCATTCAGCAGGTCAAATGAACATAATTTGCAGAGCCAGTGGAGTTGCTGAATATTTGCAAAAACTTTTTCTTATAGTGGAAAATGTCATTTAAAATGCTTCTGGAAGAAAAAAAAATGCGACTGGGAGTGGTAGCGTGCACCTGTAATCCCATCACCTGGGAGGCTGAAAACAAGAGGATCATTACTAGTCTGATCTGTGTAGTGAGACCTGCAGACCCTGTACTAAATACATTTTTAAAAAATGCTTCTGGGCAGCTGGGGAGATAGCTCAGCGGACTAAGTGCCTGCTTGGCAAGCCCAAGGATTGGACCTGGGTTCGATACCCAACACCAAAAACTGGAATTACAGGCGTGGTGATGCACACCTGTAATTCCAGCAGTGGAGAGGCTGAGACAAGGAGGGTCACTACGAGTCTGAGTAGTGAGACCCTGTACCAAATAAATAAATAAATAACCCTTTAAAAAAAAAATGCTTTTGGGGCCAGGGAGATAGTTCAGTGGTAAGTGCTTGTCTGGCAAATGCAGGGATCTGGGTTTGATCCCCAGCACCACATGCTGCACTGGCCCAGCCACAGAGACTGGGTGTGGTGGCACACACCTGTAATCCCAGGGCTAGGGAGGCTGAAAACAGGAGGAACACTAGGAGTCACAGCTGTGTAGTGACACCCTGTACTAATTACATAAAATTCAAAGAAAAAAAAAAAAAAAGCTTTTGACCTTGCCTAATTCTCCAGTAAGAGAAACAACAAAATCTACCAATACAATCAGTATCACTCTTAAAAAACATAAGCACATTCTCAGGTCATTTTATTGAATACATATGCAATGTAGTATTTTGAGAATGAGCAAGCAGAGAGTACTTTCATCCATGGTTTTATATTTAATCATATGTGAAGCCTGATTAAGTAGTAAAGATTTATTTTTGACTTTACAAAAAAACCAACAACTTGTAAATCCTTACCAGTGCTATGTGGCTATTATTCCAGGTGTTATTATCCACCAATGTAGTTCTATTAGCCATTCCAGCTATCTGATAGCCATAATCCCACCATGACATCACTCGTGCATGTTCATCTGTGTTTTGTCTTAACCAAAAGTAAGCTTCTCTAAAATCATCTAAGATATTCCTGGTGCTGAAAAGAATCACAACATTCCTCTAAATTAAATCTTATAAAAGTAAAGAGGGTAACTTAACATCTTGAGGTACTAAACTACAAGAAAACACAAAAAGGAAAACAACTAGACAAGAGCTTATCAAACTAACATGCCTGTAAGTCTTGTAAAAAAAGCAGATGTTGACCCAGTAGAGTTCTGAGATAATGCCTAATATTGTGCTTATCTACTAAGCTTCTATGTAAAGAGAAGGGGAAGAAGCAAGACACTATATAAACCAGTTGTTAAATTTTAGCTCCACAGAATTACACAGGCCTGTTAAAAGTACAGACTGCTGAGACCCACATCCAGGTTCCTGATTCAATGGGCTTAGGATATGGTTAGTTGTTTGTATTTCTGAAATGTTTCATAGTCATAATGTTGATGTAGTCCAATGAGCATGCTGTGAGAAAAACTTATGTATGTAGGCTGGGGAAATGGCTCAGTGGAGTAAGTGCTCCCCTGGCAAGCACAAGGGCCTGAGTTCAATCTCTGGTTCCACCAATAAAAGAAAAGAAAAACGTATATGTAATTACTTGTGAAAAATACTGTGGAAATCAATGATTATTATTCATTCCACTGAAGGTAGAGGAAGGGGCCACACTATTACAGATTCATGGGTTGAGCTCTTGTTTAACAATATCTCAGCAGAAGAAACAAAAAGACTAAAATTCAGAGCCTCATCAACATTTTGTCTTTTGAGGGGGAAAAAGTGTTATAAAATGCTTGGGTGGCTACATTGTGTTCTTACCCATCATGGTTGTAGGAAGCCAGGACCACACTCGGACTGGAGTAGGCATTGCTGGTGACCCAGGTACAGTGCACAGCAAACATCATCAACAGCATGAGCATAAGCATGGTGACAATGCTCTTGATGTTGGGGCCCAGCCCCTCCTCCGGCTTTTCCTGCTCAGCCACATGCTTACGCACCTTGCCAGCCTGTGTGGACAAGGAGGGCTGAGACAGGTTCACCATGATACCCATAGGAAAAGAGTAGGGAGGATGTCATCTATTCATTTAATTCTGACTCAAAAGATGTGCCACTATCAGATATTTTCTGAAGTTGATGAGAAGCTTTCTAGCATTCATAAAAGTAGAGTCTCAAGTCAAAAGTGAATCACAAAATTTCCTCAGAAATATACCCAATCCAGAGGCTGACCTCAGAGCAATGTCTACAGTAAGAGGCTGCTTTCAAGCCCTGTTTTCCTTATCTTAAATACAAAGAATATAATTATCCAATGGCCTCATTTCTGACACTATAAAATTGAATGCATAAGTTCTTATAAAATCTCAAATCTACATCCTGAAAATGGCAATGTCTAGCTGTAACACAAGACTATGTAAGACTTTAGTATGGAAAAAAATGCAATTACAGAATCATCCTTCCAAATATGAAACTCTAAAACAACCTGTTAAAACTAAGATTATCTTAAAAAAACTACAAAAACACATTCACATTTGTACACTAAAAGCCAGAACAGAACAGTCACAAAGCTGATTAAAACTATCACAAAACAAAATACAAAATATAAAAACTAGAAATACAAAAGCAAGTATGTGTTTTATTACCAGAATTCTCTACGAACTGCATTTATTTCATAGTAAAGATTATCAGTTAATTCCTATACTGTGAAGTTTCACTGGTTACTATTACTGAAAAACCTAGTCAACATTAAAACACCAACATTTAATGTCATCAAAGATGAGCAATGTAATTCTCAGAAGTGCTTTTCACAATTGCACTACATGTGAGCCTGCTCTGTTAGTCTAGGGACTACAGGTTAAAAAAAAAAAATTGTACTGTACTGGCCAGTTAGTTGGTGCTCACACACTGGAGGCTGTTAAGAAAAAAGTAAACCAAGTATCACTTTCAAACATTTTTCAGATGATTATTTTAAAAGTTTATAGTGATTCAGGCTCAGTGGCATACACCTGTAATTTCAGCTACTTGGCAGGCTGAGGCATGAAGATTGTAACAAGGACAGGTTGGGCAACTCAGTGATCTCCTGTCTCAAAAAAGTGCTGGGGAGGTAGCTAAGCAGGAAAGCTCTCGCCTAGTATGCCTGGAGTCCTTCGTTCAATCCTCAGAGCAGGGAGGGGAAATAAAAGTTTATAATGAATATAACCTTAAGCATTTCCCCACATGGATTAAAATCTTATTTAGTAGAGCACCAATTTTCTGTTTATAAAAATGAAAGGATATAAACATACCTTAACATATTTAATATAACATATACTGGCCAAAATAAAATGAGGCTTTTTCTTTGATTATATTAGATTTTCTTACTCTGAGCTGTAAAACAACTAAACATCACAATCATATTTTTTAATATGCACAGTTCTTACTGTGGTGGAAAAAAATCCATACATAATATTAAAAGGTCTTAGTTTAGATCTCCCACCTTATCATACAAATTTCCTGGATTTCTTTTGTCATCTTCATCACTGCTGTCTTCCACAGGTGGATTTTCCCTTTTCATGTCATCCCCCAAATAGTGCTCAAAAACATTTGAGAAGGCAATTGCAGACAGCATACAGACGACTGGAGTCAAAGTCAACATCAGCCTCACCATCACTCCAGCAAAGTAGACAGCGCTGATTGCATACAGAGCCACTGCAAAGACAAGTTCTCTTACAAATACGCCAGGGAAAAGTACAGGAAATGGAAGATATTCAAGACTACAATGTAAGACAAATTTAAAAGTAGACACATGTCTCACAAAAGACTTCTAAATTGTTAATACTGACAGATCAGTAGTCTTATTTAAAATTGTAAATAGCATTAATTAAATAAAAATTACATACCAATAATTTTTAAGTTAGACTCTAATTAATTTTAGTTAAAGCAATTTAGACTTCATTTATTATTTGTTCATGATCATATATTATAAAATCCACAGCTGACATATGAAAATATATTTGTGTAATGAAACATTAAGCCTTTGCCAATATTTAGTTTAAAGCCTGTCTTAAAGGTAAAACAGGAGGAAAAGTAAGTTATTTACCAGTGGAATAACCTGTAATGTCACTATCAAAAAACTTTTTCAAAAATTTGAAACAAGTTTCCATTAAATAGAACCTTCTAGACAATGTACTAATAACCACAGGAAGTGACTCTAACATTTCTGATTGAAGGCTATAGACTTTACAAAGTGGGTAAGTCATTAGCATTCTATCTGAATCTACTTAGAATTTTTCTCATGATTAAAATTATACCGCCTTTTTTTTTGTATTTTAGTATAGGGTCTAAGGGACTACAGGGTTTCACTACATAGATCAGACTTGCAGTGATTTGCCTGTGTTCAGCCTCCCAAGAACTGGGATTACAGGCAGTGCCATCATGCCCAGTCTTAAATGCAGTCTCAGTGTACCCTGAGGGCAAGGCTGGCATGGTAGGCCAGGGGATCAAACTCCTGGCCCTTGTGTCTGCCTAAGCAGGTGCTTTAATCTGCTCAGCTAATTGGCTGGACCTACACCACATTCTTAAGTTTACAGCTCAATAAATTTGTACATATACATGCCCCTATGTAATTACTTAACAAAAGTAGTACTTACTAACTTATTACTTTAGAGCTTTCCTTATTCTTGAATGTAACAGAAATAGTATCATGTAAACAACTGGCTTTTAAATGTTTATGTTTTTGGCCTTGCTAGTTGGGAAACACACAAATATATTCATGGATAGGGTGTTCATTGGAATCTTTAATTAGAAAACATACTTTATTGTGCAACTAGAACAAAGGATGTGCCTGAAAATCTTTTCCTAATTACAGCTAACTTAGAAAATGAAGTCAAAATCATGCTATAAACAAACATAATTTTCAGTTCTCACAGACTATACTGATTACATTAACCCTATACATTACAATCAGACGAATGTAAAATTTCTGTATTAGCTTCAAATTAAAACAGCAACTAGAATATATATAAAATTCAATTAACATTTCTTGACTAAATGCCTACACACAATGGAGAAACTTACCCTGAATATATAGTCAAGAATAATAAAATTCCTTGAAGAAATATTCTTAAAATAATAAATTTTCCAAATCAAAGTGTTTATTAAAAGCCCTCTTACCAAATACTCTTTCATCGTTGATATTTTTGATGCAGAACCATAGGCCTGCTGGGAAGGTACATACAAGAATATGTAGATCAAAGAAGAAAGACACCCAAGTTGTAGGTTGATGTTCAGACACTGATGCAATAATTGGAATGTGTATTTTTGCATACCTGATATTAAAAAAGTTAATATTATTCACAATTAGGATGATAAAACGAGTTCTTTTTAGATGAAGAAATATTCTTTGATTATAGATATGGTTTCTACTCCCACTCTTGTTTAAACATATATGCTAATGTAAAGAGAACAGAAAAAAATGTTTGGTTTACTTTAATAAAACTAAAATTAATGTGCATTCTGTAAAATTAAGAAAATTATCCTATTATCGATGGCTCTGATTTCTAATTACAAAAATCTTTGTGCAAATAGGAATTTGTTTTGTAATTTTTACCTTGTAATTTGCATTAATGAATTTCACTAGATTTTACTGTCAAAAATACCAAGGAAGACATCACACTGCCACAGTGCTTTGCTTGACAAGGAGCTGGCATGGAGGTAAGTGAGGGAAATGCTAATTATGCATGAAACATTCTACAATTCCACAGTAATCAAAGTTCATAAACTTGAGAAAGCGAGAATAAGTATAGTTAACAAGTTAACCTAACAAATATGTAGCCTTGTTAGAGTAACTCTGCAACTGTTTACCTCAAATTCTGTAGTGAGCACACATCAAATTCTTAATGTATATACTTCAAGTCATTCCTACATAATTTGCTTATGTCCTTCAATTAGACTTGGACACAAGCCCTTCTAATATCACATCAGAAGATATGCTCTTTTGTAATCGTGGTACGCTTTTATTGAGTCACCCAGAAAGGAGCAGATAGAACAGCAGGAAACAAATGGGAATAAATGATCATCATTAACACATACTTTCTTATTTTTAGGGATACATTTTAGAAAGTTTTACTAAACTGGTTGTCTAACTCAAAACCCAACAATTTTGCTCACAACAGAAAGGCATTTCATGCTTAAACACACACACACACACACACACACACACACACACATTAGGCAGGACCTTAAGCCACTGAGCTATCTCCCTGGCCCTTATATATGGTATTAGAAATATTAAATTTTCTTAGCTATGGTATACAGATTTATAACAGCTCTCATCCTTAAACATTAAAAATTAAATATTAAAAGTGAATTTATATATATATAAGAAAAATTCCTTAATCTTTACATTGTACAAATGTTATTAAAACGTTTTAACATGCAAAACTAAAATAAGGAGTTGGCCAAACAAAACAGAAATATATAACTCATGTTTCATTCTAAAGGTTCACTCAAAACAGGTACTATTAACAAAGGTAGAATACGAGGAATTCAGTATTTTCTGACCCAGGATACTCTACAAACTTAATGATACTTAAGTACTGACTGAAATACTTGACAACACCATAACAGTAGAAACAAAAGGGTATTTTATGAGGCTGAAATAATGTATCTGCACTTACCCAGTGTCCCACAATGAGTAAAATCTGCCACTCCATGGTGCAATATAACCTTAAAAGGAAAAATACAAAGGAAATTATCTGCCTTTTAATTATTTTGTGAATTTTAAATTATTTATTTAAATATTACCAGGGTCTCGTTGGGCAGCTCAGACACATAATGATCCTCCTGTCTTCAGCCTCCCCAGCTCTGGGATTATAGGAATGTGCCACTACGCCTGGCCTCAGTGGTCAGCTCAGCACACCCAGATCAGGGGCTGCAAAGCATGTGGAACCTCTATGCCCGAGCTTGGCTAAGCAGGTGCTTAGTTCACTGAGCTATCCTACTGGCCCAAATTATATTACTGTTAATTATACATTAATATTCAAGGAATTTTAATTTTCTTTTATAGAGACTAACATGTATCATAGTTGGCAGTAGTGGTCAAATAAAAAAACAGTAATTCATAGAGAAATTGTTTCTAGAGAAAAATTAACATAAGTAGCTAGATAAAATTGTAGGAAGTTTTCTAACCCTCTTTTTAACTAAGACATTAAACACCATTTTAAATAGGGTGAGTGCCTAAATGATCTAATATAGCATTCCAAATTCCATCTGCTGAGTTACAAAAATGATTTTGAACACTTAAGATTTTACTCCTGTCAGTCCTTTATGAGCTTTTTTTTTGGTAGCAGGAATCAAATGCATGTTTGCCAGGCACACATTGTGCCAGTATATCCTGGACCTTCATAAGTTTATGAGGTAAGGTTGATACATTAATATGATAGAAACCTTGAGAAAGAGTGACTGAAGTCAGAGAGTAGTTTAGAATCAAGAAGCAATATGAATTTGGTTAAACCAATATGAATTTTGTTTTTTTTTATTTAAAAAACTAAGGGCAGGGGAGAATGTAGGTGAACATACAGTGGGTTACCCCTAGAAGCTCTGAATTTTTTAAGAGTTTGGATCTATCCTTCCAACAAAAGGATGTTTATGAATTTATCAAAACCCAAAGCAAAAATAGCTGTTTTAAAAAAAAAAATCACAATTTGTAGTAATGCTACTCAGATGTTAATGGTTTTAGTACTACTATTAGTGTATAAACACAGTACTGGATCTTCTAGAATGACATTTTTGAAAGTATGTGAAAAAATTACGATTTTGAATAATGTAGAGATAAGATATATATTTACAAGTGATGGCTCCTACCTGTGTAAGTTAAATAGATGACACTAAGGAACACAGCACCTGCAGCTAGTGATACACCCAAAAAAAAAAGGGTCTGGAATTCTTGTTTTGTTAATCGGTCTCTCAGATACTGCAAGAAAGCATAAGCTTGTAGCAATGCGAAAACACCTAAAAATAAAATTTTTAAAAAAAGTTATATAAATGATTACCAAAGCACTTTACCAATATTTTCAAAATTTCCCTTGAGTATCCTGGAATATCCAGTACCATTCACATCAAAGACTAGTTATTTTATCCCTTTTCCCACTTTGTAAAATGATAGTTAACAAACCAATTACATATTCCAAGAAATCCTAAATTTTTTTGTAAAATATTTCAGACTCCCCATAGATGTAATACGCAAGAAAAATCTCACTTGAAGCCCATTTAAAACACTATATTCTTTCTTTTCCTCATATTTTAAAGACATGTTTTCTAGGTGGGCAAAGTAACAAACATTAAGAAATAAATTTTAGATCTCTGTGCTGAGGGGAACAAATAACTTCAAACAGAAGAATCTTGATACATAGTTATTGTTTACCAGTGATAATAAGAATATTACCTAAATTACACACTTAACATTATAATTAAGTGCCGGGGTTCAACACAAGCTATCCCAAAACACTAAAACTTGTTCAAGAAAACAACAGAGGTCTGCCTGATTTTCTCCTTTTCTTCTACCCTAAAGTAGGTAATAAAAGTAATTCTCTCATATTTTACTAAGCAAGTCCTAAGATCTTCATTCCAAAAAGTCTTCCTTATACCCAGAGGCAAAAAGACAAGATACTATGCCAAAAAGAATCAGAAGGGAACTTGTTAAATTCTCCTGTTTATTACCATTATACATAAATCCTCTTTTCTCTAATCATCCTTCTCAAGAAACCTAAGCTTAAAAAGTTTTGCTATTTTGATTTGTGAAGGGTCCAGTCATAACATCTGTTTTCCTTTAAGCCATGAACTTTACATTAGTAAATACAAAGGTGAGTACTAAGATAAAAAATTAAAGCAGTCATTGGTGATATTTGTTAAAATATGCAAGGGCCGGGGAGATAGCTCAGTAGAATAAGTGCTTGCCTGGCAAGCGCAAGGGCCAGAATGTAATCCTCGGTTCTGGAAAAAAAAAAAAAAAAAAGAAAGAAAGAAACCCCTAAAAAATAAAAACAAATATGCATTATACAAAAACATTAGATGTAAAATTTTAAACATGGAACTCATCTGGCATATTGACACTACAAGAGAAATTTAACCTTAAGGAGTTGTATCTAGAAATGATTAAATACCAAAAATTTAATTTCAGGAAATGTAATAACCATCTGCACAAACACAGCTGACTGTACTTGACAGTGCTATGCACTATGTGTATTGAAAACTATTTTTGTGTACTTTATACTAACTGGCAAATTGAAAATATCAATTTGAGAATGTAAATTAAGTTTTCGTTTTTTCTTTTCCTTTGGCAGAACCAGGGATTGAACTCAGGCCCTTGCACTTGCCATGGAAGTGCTTATTCTGCTGAGCTATATCCTCGACCACTAAGTTTTCTTTTTATAGATTTAAAAGTACCATTTAATAGGTAATACTGCTTACTTAACCTTTTAAGACATCACTGATCATAAACAGTATGCAAACCTGTCAGAAAGTTATACCCTGTATACAAGCTGGATATCCCTAATTAAAAAAATCTATTACCCAACATCTGAAACTTTCTGAACAACAATGCCACTCAAAAGTTAATTTTGGAGCATCTTCTATTTTTGAATGAGAGATGCTCAAATAGTAATATAAGTATAAATATGCAAGGATTCTAAAGTCTGAGAAACTGAACTCTGAGGTACTTCTGATCTTAAGTATTTCAGATGGGGGATATTTGGCCTGAACTGAATACTTATACAATATTATAAATGAAATTTACATGAACTTCCTAGGGGTCCACGGACTTCCTATGAGTCATGAACATTTCACTGAGAATTTATGATTGAAGTTTTAATCATATATCTCCAAAACCTTGGGACTTACCTTATTTTGACAATAAAACTAAAATTAAATACTGTTACTCCTTTGGAAGGCTAGCAAAGTACTATTTTTATATTTTTTAGAAGAAATAATAAAAGTTTCTTTCATACCTGCAGCTGCCATGTGTTCACTTGTTCTGATTGGTTGAAAACCCACAAAAGGTATCTGCATGGATAATATTAAACCCACAATGTAGAAAGTGCTATATGCTATAAAGGCAAAAATAAAAAACAAAGAAAATTTACTACTTCCAGTAAATAATCAAAACGTAATGCATATATACATTTATTTGTTTTTGGCAGGCCTAATCAACATTATAGAATCCTGAGGTAACCAATTTGACAAATGTGATTAACCACATTCTGAACTGTATTGTCATGTTTAAAAAAATACTACTACTTCTTTGTATAATAACATTTAAAAAAACCCAAATATTATGTTTACGAAGTTTTCTGTGATTAAAGAAAGTCAAACCATAAAACAGATTAGTTTCTGAATTCAGAGTTTAATAAAAGGAAGACTTTGCTCTTGGCACAGAGTACACCACAGGATTTTTAGCTTACATGAATCTTAATGCATAGGCAAATTGAGGAGGGAATTAGAATTCGTGTGTAAGACTTGTTCTGCTTTCACATATCACTATTTTATAAATATACTTAATATTGTTTGGGCAAATGAACTATCAAAAACAGATTGACAGGGATAGCTGAACATTCATCCTGTATTTACAAAACAGTATTTGTGGCTTATGTTGTTGTTTGGCAACACATCATGACTTTCCCCTTGCACTTTTCATTTCTGGTTCCATGATTTTCCTTTTGTCATAGTTTTTAAAGGAATTTTTTTTCATCATTTATTTATTTATTTATTTTGTACAGGGTCTTGCTACACAGCTCAGACTCAGTGATCCATCTGTCTCAGCCTCCTGAGCATTGGGACTATAGGCAAGTGCCACCATGCCCACTTTCAATGGTACATGGTGCAGGGCCAGCACAGTGTGGGGCTGGCACATGGCATGCAGTACTGGGGATCAAACCCAGGTCCTGAACTATCTCCCCATTCCTCCTTTTGTAAGAGTTTTAAGCACAAGACAAATTTATAACAGAAATTCATGATATCAGAAGGTTCTTCAACCAAATAAAGTGTCAATTCAAATCGTATGAAATACAAATTCTTACTTAATTTTCACTGCATTTCACCTTGAGTACCACATCCTTCCAAACAATAATAACCTAAGATTCTATGATCAACAGGCATTTTAAAAATCTGGAAAAACCAACTGCTTGATAAATATTGAGCATACAAAATCACAACCAAAAAATTTAGTCATGATCAAACCTGCTATCATTGTGTAATTTAAAATTATAGTTAAGTCCACTTATATGCAAACATTATAATCACACCTAACACTTGATTCCTCTTCCTCATAAATATAAATCACCACAGAATACTATATACAGTGTCACAGAATTCAGACTGACTATAATACATGACCCAAACTCAATGAAAAAAAATACTCGTAAAAAGAACCTAACAAAGTAATTTTACAGAGAACGTTTAAGGGCATTTAGTACATTCATAATTTTGTACAACAACCATCACCTATCCCTAATCCTCAAGTATTTGCATTTCCCAAAAAGAAACCCCATACGCACCCGAGCACAATTGATTTCAATTTTCCTCTCTGAATCTGCCTCTGTGGATTACTGATTTTTCACACAAAAAAAGGCTTTATCCAGATTATTTCATTGCAATTGTATTCTTCAGAATTGATCACTATGAAGTATAATGTGAACACAAGCACATTTTTGCAATCACTATCATGTTTTCTCTTTAGATGGGACAATTATTTGTTTGACGCTGAAAAATGTTAGCAATTATGTCTTTGGTAACTATATATAAAGGTCCATTGTAGGCAATGACCAAAGTACATTTCTAGACACAGTGAAAATGAGAAGACTAAGATTGATAATAACTTCTTCTATAATAATTAGCCTCATTTATATTTATCTACATATGCCAAAGAAATTTGGATGTCTGCAATAAGTCAGTGATAAACATTTTCATCTAAGAGAACTAGACTCTGGTCACTACTAAAGCCTGAGATATTTACCGAAGTAAGTGTATCTCCTATCCCAGAGAGCTTTCCAAATACAGTGGTAAAGCATTTCCATTAAAAAATACTTAGGGTTGCTTGCCAAGCTAAGTCTTAAATATCACAAATTTATCTTGCCTAATAATAGTACTTTCTTCTTGAATTTTTAAAATAATATATACATCTCAATTTAAATGTTATTTACGAATCTTCATTTCATTTATTTTTAAAGTATTTAGTACAGGGACTAGTGTGTACAGGGGCTCATTATATAGATCGGACTCATAGTGATCCTCCTGTTTTCAGCCTCTCAAGTGCTGGGATTACAGGCCACCACACCCAGTCTCAATCCCATTCTCAGTGAGACCCAAGGGGTGGGGCTAGCATGGCACTCAAGGGATTGAACCCCAGGTGCTGTGCTTAAAGATATCTCTGCTGCAAAAGTGCCCACTTTTTTTTTTTTTTTTTTTTTTTTGTAGTGCCAGGGGTTGAATTTAGGACCTTGTGCTTGCCAGGCAAGCACTTATTCTACTGACCTATCTCCCCAGCCCTCTGCTACAAAATAAGTCTACACATTTCTCCAGATTTTGCACCATCACATCTAAAAATGTCTGAAAATTATCTATATTCACTCAAATATTAACTTTACATCTATTATGAACAGGGCATTGTAAGAACAGAAAAATTTATCGTGATTAAGCCTACATAGCCTCTAAGAGTTAATGAAGATGGTAAAATTAGAGGCATACACAACCAGAATACAATGGAGCAAGTGTGTTACATTCATGCGAGAAAAGGTTTTATTAAAAAAAAAAAAAGACGCGAGAGATCTCATCTCTTCGTGACATGGGCATGGAAGAGGTAAAGATAAGGTCTATAATGCTCTCCACAGTTTTGGGAAGACCTCAACAATTCAACAATATAACAGTCACCCTTTCTATGAACTCTTTAGAAAGCCTCACCAAACTGCTATCTCCATCTATTGCAACTTTACACTCATTCATGTTAAATTATTTTCTTACTTTTTAAACAAGAACATTCAAGCACTTAAGTGTTGAGCCTTTAGAAAATGTATAAAACCAATAATGTTGTAAATCATTATCACACGTGAAAATGCTACCACACTGCCATCCTGTGGAAGCATATTTATTGGCATTCATTACTACAGTTCATACTTCCAATGTTAGAAAAATTCCAAAACTCACCATTAGAAAGACACATACAAATACATAATACATAAATAGACACATATATTCTGTATATCTTTAAGGAAAATCTCTTTGATCTGGGACATGGAGAAATCTTCTAAACAGAGCTGTGATGGCAAACCTTGTATAGTCTTCATTGATACCAACAAGCCATCATGGCACATGTGCTATAAGTTTGCCACTAATGGCTTACACATTTTGATTTTTCACCTTAAAGTCCATTAATCTTAAATTACATTAGCACTTCTGATTTCATCGTCTGGTTAATATTTAATGGAATGTCAAACAAAATATTTCTTAATCCAAATTCTGTGCCAAATTATTATTTTTAAAAAGGAACAGATATACCTTAAAAATATAAATTTGCTTTATTACAAACAATATGATTAGCTGAGCATGGTGACACACCCCTGTAATCCCAGCACCCATGAGGCTGAGGCAGGAGGATTGCCTTGAGTTTGAAGTCAGCTTGGGCTTACATAGTGAGCTCAAGGCCAGCCTGGACTCACACAGTGAAACCATTCCTCAAAAACAACAAAAAAGCTAGTATGATGGAAGGCTTGGAAGAAAATGCTGAAACTTTTAATTAAACATGGCATATACACGAGTGCATACACATGCATTACTTCCTCTTGACCCGTAGATAATAATAAAAAAAAAAAAATTTCTTTTCCAAGGGCACTTGTCATGGTAAACTACATAGTATAGTGAATAAATTACTAAAAATGGTATTTTATAAACTCCAGATTTATAAAAGAAATAGCTTGTTCAAATAACATAAGCAGAAAGTAATCATAGCATTTTAAAAGAGCAAATACATTTCCATTGAAAAATGAAAATTCTAGAAGAAATACATTTAAAAATCTAATTCTATTATGTGAAAGTAATTTATTTAATTCTAGCAATGGTTAGTGAGATTAATATCAAAGTACTCTGTTACTATAAATATACTATGTGTGCATTTGAAGATTATATGAAGAATTCATGAAATATATACAACTACTATCTAAAGTATTAATGTTCCTCAGTAACTTCTACAGCTTTGTTGTAAACAGTATAATTAGCAAATTTAATTCATGAACTGAGAAAAATACATTCAAAGGATTTGTACATGAAGGTAAAATGTTATTACTAAAAAACCCTGGGGCCTTTTTAACACATCTTTTTCTTAATCTCAATTACTATTGCCAAGTAGGCTCCTACCTATATTAAGTACTATCACTATGAG